>JAUMHQ010060336.1:0-15864 GCA_032361165.1 Enteromius paludinosus | reverse complement strand
ATAGATAGATAGATAGATAGATAGATAGATAGATAGATAGATATAGATAGATAGATAGATAGATAGATAGATAGATAGATAGATAGATAGATAGACAGACAGACAGATAGAAAGATAAATAGATGAAGATAGACAGACGAGATAGACAGATGAGATAGATAGACAGACAGACAGACAGACAGAAAGACAAATAGATGAAGATAGACAGACGACATAGACAGATGAGATAGATAGATAGATAGATAGAAATAACTAATTAATGCAAAACATATTTTCAGACACATTTTTGCATTTTAGACTTTTAATGAGTTATGAATCAGATTCATAGCAATGTTTTGTTGAGTGCACCGCACACATCCAGCGAATCCATGGTGAAAGAAAGAGAGGGTTGAATGTGTTGGCGAGCCAGAGAGTAGACAGTGGATTAAGTGCACTACACTAAAGCTCTCAGCACGAAAGTGTTTTGAGGCTCGGAGAGGCAGCGTTACATGGGGGTGGACAAGGGTTGGTGGGAGAGAAAAAGAGAGGGGAGTGTTGTCTCTACTCTGCCACATGGCGGTGGGCTGGAGGAGAGGTTGCCAGGCAGCCGTTTGTGCAGTTCAAGGCTGTTTGAAATTTCAGTTGGAGACAGGAGGTTCATTAAGGAGCCTTTTCGCCCAGCGTAAAAAGAAGTGTCCATCACCTTTAGAGCGCATGTGCCCACACTCACGGTGGCTTAGGTTTGTCGACACGTAAAGCATGTACGCCCACTTGCTCAGTTTTCAAGAAATCTCCCTGTGCGCTGTTCCAATTTACATGCCGTCGGGACACTGAATATGTGTGTGTTCCATAAAATAGTCAATCTAGGTTGCGAATGAAGCTAAACAATAACAAGCACGGATTACATCACATCAAACCTCTCATCTCGGCGAACCAATCATACTCACCGTCTGAAACCGTAGAGCCTCTTTGTGACTGTTAAAAGCAAAAAAAAAACAAGAGCTAGACTCCGGTGTATCTGGCTCGCTCTCCCATTGACCTTTATTGGAATTCAGGGCACCGTGAACACAAAAAAGGGCTTGTTCAGGATGAAACTCACTGCTTCCTGGAACCTTCTCCAAGAATAGCAGGGGAAAAAAAGTATGACTTAGAGTAGCAGTGGCGCTCTCATTTTATGTGATCGTATTTTTTTCCTAAACTAACAAGCGCCGTTGTCTTTTAGTCTGGGTTTGGGTTTCATCTGTCCTACTTTCGGAGGTTCTCTTGGATGGCGGTGGACATTTAATCACTTGTTGTCTGCCTGCGTGAGTCCTGGTTAATATTTCCGCACTGACCGCCGGCTGAAGTATTATATACTTGGCGCTGTTGTATATCAGCATGGCTACCGTCACCACACATCAGGATCGGGTGTCCTTGAACTTGTGGGCTCACTTGAACTTCTCTCAATATGGTTAATTGTAGTGATTGTCAGGGTAGATATGGATTTCGATGGAAAAATCCATATCCCCGTGCACCTTGCACTACCGCTGAGACTGTTGAATGTTTCAGTGGAGACCGTGACATTGAAAGAAGATACCTCTTAACCCTCGAGAGACATCTTCAAGACATTCCCCCATAAATATGATCCTTGATGCTGTAAATCATCTTAGGACTTGATATAGCCAGCTTTTAAAATGAGCCATGCCGGTAATGGAAGTGTTCTACCAAAGCCTGACAGACCTTTGACAGGTTCCTAAAAAGCCTCCCTGTTCTCCAACGCTTGAGAAAATGCAAATGCAGTCACTGGCACCTGACTTACCCAGAAGATTGAAGGGGCTTATACAATTTGTAATAAGTAGTGTACAATAGGAGTTTAATTTTCACCCTTGAGTGAACAAGGAATATTCGTTTTTGGGAGAAAGGGGGCGGGTTGGATTCCTACGCCCATGAAAAAGGAGTTCATTTGGATGGAGGGTGTTTGCTAGTTATTTGCAGGGATGGAAATGAAGCCTCTTGCCAAGGCATCAGCTGCAACTGTCAGAGGTCTCTGAAGCGAACAGGGCTGGGGATTAGGGGGCAGATTGTAGCGAGGCAGCCGTTATGGTAACTGAGAGGCAGTGAGCAATTCGAGGCGATTGGTTTGCGGATATCTGGGGCCCTCTTAAGCTGTCTGTCACAGGTGAAGGAGTCTCAGAATAATTATCACAGTCTGTCTTGCTTTGACGCTGTAAGGATTCTGTAGCTGTAAAATAAATTACCTCTATGTTTGCTATGGGATTTGATTATAGGAGATAACAAGAAATGGACATGACACTTGGAACTGTTTCTTTTTTAGATGCATTTTCCACTGACACATATATCTCTGCATAGGACTTTCCTTTTATTAATTAGCTAATTTAAATATTACTACTGATGGTTAGTGGTTTAACCAACAAACTAACTAAGTTATATGAATACTAACTAACATTAAGTAAGTTGTGTGATACCTTTGTGTGTCTTCTATCGACCCAACCCTAATTACTAAGCAACATCAATAGTAGGCAATAACTGCATAGCAATGCCCCAGCAACCACCTAACAACACCTTAATAACCATTCCAGAACACCTTAGCAACATGCTAATAAATAATTAGTAATAAAACCTATTTAACTGCATAGCAATGCCTTAACAACCACCTAACAACTATCTTGAACACCTTAGCAACACACTAGCAACTATCTAAAACACCCTCACAACTGCATGTTAACCGATGTTTTATAAAAAAAAAAACAATAAGAACACCTTAGTAACTGCATAAAAGTGCTATTGTAACTTCCTAGCAATACCCTTGGAGCCACCTAACAATGCCCTAACAACCAAACAGAACACTTTGAACAAGTTAACAACTATATCCAGAACATCCTCTCAACTGCATAGCAATGCATTATAAAGACATTAATAAACATAGAAATGCCTTAGCAACCACCTAGAACCACCCTAACGACCATTTAACAATCCCTAATTACCATCCACAACAACTTAGGCAATGCATTAGCAACACCCTAGCAACCACCTAAGTCCTTACAAGTGTCCAAAACATCTTTATGCGCTAGCAGCTATTCAGAACACACTCTCAACCACATATTGCATGATGCAATATAAAAAAAAAAACAATAAGAAAACCTTAGCAACTGCATAGCGATGTCTTATCAGCCACCTAGCAACACCCTAGCAATCGCCAAACAATTCCTTAACAACCATCTGGAACAATATTCTAGCAACTATTCAGAACACCCTCTTAACTGCATAGTGATGTATTGTAAACACAATAAGAAAACCTTAGCGACCACCTAGAAACACCCTAACAATCATCCAGAACACCTTAGCAACACACTTGCAACTATCCAGAATACCCTCTCAATTGCATATTGATATTGAAACACGATAAGGACCACTTAGTAAAAATGTTTACAATTTCCTAACAACCATCCAAAACACCTTAGCAAAAGCATAGCATTACCCTGGTCGCCACCCACAACACTCTATCGTTTTAATAAGCAACCAAAGTTTGTTAAAATCAGACAGGTTCCATATGAAGGCAAAGAGACAGAGATAGAGCTGACACACCTGTTATCTGTGTAGTAAATGTTTGTAGCAAGACAAGGACGATTTCTCTACTGGATACAATGTAACAGTTGAAGACAAGACATGCGATATGTCCACGAGCACTCAAGCTGAATGTCAGTGTAAAAGATCCTTCATTTTCAAACTGGCAGGCCTTCCTCAACTCCCTCTCTCCCTCGCTTTGCTCTGCAGCATTTAAACTAGCCGTATTCTCATGGCTTCTTTGATGCACCGTCTCTTTTAGATTTATAGCTCAGTCAGAGCCAGGTGTAGCACTTAGAACTGGGGTTAAAAGCCCTTTTATTGCGCAGTTTTATGAAACCAGGACGAGGAAACAAGAAACTGAGTTTTGGAGATTAGAGAAGGAGATAACTGTTTGTATTCCTCCTTGAAATTCCGGGGGATAATAGAGGACATTCGCTTTATGGACTCCAGAGGAAGAAAATAGGATATATGAACATCTTCCCCCGCAGGAGTTTGGATCTTGTGAGAGATTGTGTCGTGGGTTAGGAGCTTGACATGAGCGAGAGAGGGAAAGCTGCAAGATTGAGAGACTGTGGTTTTACAAGAGAAATATTAAACTGCTGCTGTGTTCTTCCTTGAAGGTTCTTTGAGAAGGAAAACAATAAGTCTCATTCACAATAATTTAGTGGCTTATTTCATATTTCTCATGAAAAAATGTATGCAAACACATTCATTTCTTATTAGCATTCTGATGTTAGTGAATTGTGGAGTGTTCTCCTTTTTTAAGAGCCATTCACAATTAAATGCATGCAAAAAAAAAAAAAAAAAAAAATATATATATATATGTAATTTATATTTTTTTATATATGATGTGTGTGTACTGTCTTTATGCAAAGAAGATAGTAAAACACAAATCAGTCACGAGATATACAAGAGCTAATAGTATTTCACAACAGCACAATCAATCACGAGAACCAATGGCATTTCACAACCAACACTGACTACTTGCGCACGAATAATGCAATTATATCCAATAATCAGAGTAAGGGCTTAATCACATTATGATGTTTACATGTCAAGAGCAATCTTTTCATATTCCATATTCACCAAGAATTGTGGTTAAATGTTCACTGCCATGTTCACATACAGTACCCCGCTGCATATGACAAATTATGAACGTTCCCTACTGCGTTACCTACTATCTGCTGTTAAATTGTATTTTACATCGAATGAAAAACTCTTTTATAATCGATATCCATTTCTGTATAAGAGTAAGGAACCTAAGGCAGCGAATTGTGTTTCTGAATTAAAAAAAAAATAATTGCGATGCTTTCTTATCTATGAACGTTTCTAATCTGCGTATTATTAAAGGTCTGTGTCATGCCATTCATGTAAAAGTAAAATCTCTTAATAATCGCATTAAGAGGGTCCATGTAAACACACTCATTGACGTAAGGATTGCTGTAGCGGCATTTTTTGAAGTCGCAAAGGAAGTATACGGAAGACGGAGACATTGACTGCGTCTATTCCTCTCACAAATCAATCGTTTGCATCAAAAGACTTGGAACATTGATATTCCAGTTGGGTTACATACTCATAAATGTGTAAATAATATCATTTAAATAAAACTGTTTTGACTGTTTACATTGAAAAATCACACCCCTACATATATGCAATAATGCCATTGTTTTTACGCAATATATCTTTTAATTATGACGATAAAATTAGAACAATTATCCCGTCTGCATTTTGACACTAAGGACACTTTTCCTATTTAAAACAATTGAGGACCCTTTACGTCAAAAAGTGACTTTGATCTTCAAAATGTGACGCAAAAGGGTCTAGACCAAGTTGGAGTGTGAGAATGTGTTGATAGAACAATTTGGAGTACTCTAAAATGAGCACTGTGTGCACAAGGCATAAAACAAATGACAATCCATATGCATATGAATATAAGAGTTTCTCTTCCATACTCACCCAATCCTCGAGCAATGCCAAGTCCATCATTCCCACCAGTTCTCGCAATTATACAGACCCAGATTACAGACATCTCATTAGCCAGCTGTACATACAGTATGCGTTTATCTGTGTTATTCAGAAAAACCTTACGGCTGAAGCTACAGCGCAGCTTTTCTAACTCTTTCACTGTATACGACAGAGTAAGTGGTTTTTGTGTATGTGTGGTTTCAATAGTTTTTATTTATTTTTTTTGCAAATTTAGAATTCATTTTATTACATTTTTAAAAATCATTTGCCAACGCATTTCATGTGCAAATTCACAAACATAATAAAAAGGTACATGTTTGTCAACTTAAATCTTACTGTGTGTTGTGCATCCTTAATGATAATATATAGTTTATAGTGGTCCAATGATCTAGTGAGTTCATAATAGATATAATCAAATACCAGCATACAAATATTTCAAAGCAAAACTTTGATATTCAGCTAGAAAAGCATCACATTACAGAAGTAAAATGGGTTGTGAATGCTATTTCATGTTGACAAAGTGTTTCTTTGTGTCCATCTCTCTTTTATCCCCGAGGGCTGGATTATGGATTGTACCAGTGTCCTGGGGCTTCTGACTTCTAGGAATCTCTTAAAACCTTAGGAGACTGGCTAAGGACTTCCAAAAACTGGTATCTACCAAACCCACATTTTCACGAGTTGGCTAACATTAGATGAACTTCTGAACGTAGGTTCAGGATGAGCCTACTCATTCAGTCCTGTCAATTATGAGTTAATGCAAGCAGCAGTCAATGTACCATTCAAGCAAAAATTCTTTCAGCATCCCTATTCTCATTTGACAAGAGGGTTGAACTCGAAGCTCAAGCTGAGGCACAGGTTTGAGCCTCGTTTGAGGACAACGATCCAAAATACTTAACCGTTAACCATCAGGATTGAATGGGCAGGTGAACTAGCGAACCTTTGGGCAGATTTTCTTAGTCCCTTACCACAGGATAAGGGATTGCACTGCCCCAAAAACATGTACCCTTGGGTCCCTTTAGACCTTCTAACTTCTTCAGATTGGAAATAGAATTGACTAGCAAATGCTTTGCTGATTTTGAAAAAAGTTACTTCTTTTATGATTGACTGATGTGATGTCTCAAGGTTACGAAGAAAAAGACTTGAGCCAAAGAAACCAGGACAAAGACCCTGTGCACAAGGAAGGGTTATTAGTGTGGGAGTCCAGTGTCACTGTTGTCAGTCAAGTCATACTTTGGCTGAATGAATAGGAGAGTCTGGCTTACCAAACTGCTGTTTTCATCGACCTTATTTAAAGGAATTAAAGCCATTTCTGTTCCACTCCTTCCTTACTTTCTCTTTTCTTTGCTTTCATTACATCCGCAAGCCCCCCTTCTGCCTCCAATTATGGGTATGCTTTCATCTGTACGCTCAGGAATGAACTGATAGGATCAGGATAGCTGAAGAAAGAGCCATTGTCTTGTCCATCTTTCATGGTACTCATGCCACCTCCCTGTTTTAGCCCAGGAATAGTTTATCCAAACATGAAAATCCTGTCATGCCATTCACAATTAGCTTCCGCTTTGTGTAGAAGAATGCTAAAATGCACAGAATGTTAAAAAAAAAATTAGCAACTTATATCTATGATGCAACATATATTGAACCCAGGTGGAAAAGCCTCAGGTAGCCATATTCTAGTGTACATATCCTTGTTGATTTACTGTGTTTCTGACCAAACTAGACATTTTTGAAGAAGTTGAGGTCTCACACAACTCTTTGTAGGACAGTGTAGAAACACTCGATTAGAACCCGCCGTTTCCTGGTACAACAAAAAATATTTGAGAAATGAGCTGTTAAAACTTGTCCTATTTATTTTTCCTCAGAGTAACTCACTCTTTGGAGGAGTTGTATTGTTTGACAGAGGGGTCTGGGATTTTGTAAGCACATTTTTTTTCTCTGAGACTGTTGCTTCCCCAAGACAAAAAGGCCAGCGTAAAGCTTCTATGATTAATACTTCCAAACCCCTGTGAAAAAAAATAAAAATCTCTTTTTAAGCCTCGCAATGTTTGATGACTGCGGCTTATTTTTGCCGCAGTTAGTGCCCCATAAATCACGGCTCATGTTTTATAGAGTTCATAGTTGAGCTTTAAGCAACATTGAAGTTAATGAGGCTTAACAACAAATACTAACAATCCTGTAACTGTACACTCTGCCACATTGAACTGACCTCCCTGTGCGATGTTATTTTTAACAAGTTCATGAAATCATAAATCACTTGTTTCTAGACTGGATAAGTATTGGTCCCAAAAGTGCTTGTGTTGGATTTGTTGCGATACATTAAGGTACCCTCTGCTGTTTTTAGGAGTTCCTCGAAAAGCAGTTACTTGTGTAACGGCAGTGCAGAAATCTGAGTTCCTTGAGGACCCCAGGGGCCTGGGCCTCTCTCAGGATTGCAGCCCCCAAAGGGCCACGGTAATTAGGCCAGGTGAATGGGGTGGCGGCCTGATATAGTGGGGTCTTGTTCCCGCTGCTTGTTCCACCTATTGTCTGGGTGGATTTCATCCAGGAAATAGATAGGAAGAGGGTGGACCGTAAGTATGAATAATGTAGACATAATAGAAGATTTGGCAATTGGTAGAATCGATTGGACAAAGGACACAGTGGCCATATGTCCCAGGTAAAGGGTTGACTGCACCTTTTGTTGGCACCAGGAATAATGATGTCATACCTTTCTTCTTAACAATCACAGACCAATTTTTCACTCACATCTAATTAAATTCTGCATCTACCCAAACTGATGTCCATACTATTAAAAAAGATCAAAAACTGCTCAAATATCTAAGAAAACAGGCTGTACATCTGTGCCTAAACACAAAGATGAGCAAATCTGCCAAAGGGAGAAGTGTGAAGTGAATGGATATATTGTGTATTACCGTTAGCCATGGTTACTGGCTTTTTCTTTTCGCCTGAAACTGTCTCTTCCAAGCCCCCTCTCTCTCTCTCTTTCTCTCTATCTTTCACTCTCTCTGGTGCACTGAGCTGCTGCCGGCAAGATAAGGGCTGGTCTCTCCGAGTTTAGGCTTAGCGTAATCCCTCACCCCACCCCCCAAAAAGACAGTGCTTGTGCTCATCCACACGGAGACGGAAAACAGAGGATGTGGGGAGGAGGAGGGAGGAAGGATTGTGGGGCACTGCCCCACATTTGGAGTTATTTATTTGAGCATGAAATGACTACAAAGAAATACAACGTGTGGTGGTGCTAGGTAGGGAAATGTCCTGTACTCTCTGTGATCACAGACACTAGGTAATCTTTTGACAAGATGAACCCAAAGTGGGAATCCTGGAGCCCTGAGGCCCATCTACCTGAGCGTGGAGATTCTAGCTAGGAAGCACAGAGCTCAGAATCAGAAAGTGTGTTCTATTCGACTACATTCTTTCCTAACCCCAGCGATTCTGACGGTTGTTTTGTTGAAAAGGAATTTTACCCTGGTGTGAAAGAAACCAGCATGGTATCGCTCGAAACGCCTGCGGCCTGCTGCTTGGTGGTCGTCTGCAAGATATACAGCGAGTTCAGGTTTCCCATCCCAGAGTTAACATCAAAAAGCTTTACCAAGGTCTGAATAATCTTTTTTTTTTGTTACCAGTTCAGAACCTCAACGCCTATTATTTACTACTGAATGTCTGGAGCCTCCATGATCCGATAGCATTAGCAAAACGACAACAAAAGGTGAGCTTCAGACGTACTTTTGTTATCAATATGTTGCATGTGATCCGATCACTTCAATTGACAATCTCGTGAAAAAACTATCTGAGATGTTAATAGCGAAAAGCTTCTCCAGGAAAATTGCCTTCTAATTTAAATTTTCTTGTTTTTTGGGTGTAACATAACTTACAGCAGTACGCAATACGAGATTTGGTCTCTAGTCTATCTCCAGTCCAAGACATTGTTACGTTTATTGTCTGTTTTGGTTTCGTTTTCATGTCTCCCTGTTTTGGTTTCATTTCTAGTTCAGTTCCTGTTTGCCCATATTTGGTTGTTCCTGTGTTTATGTGTGATTATTAGTTTCCCCAGCTGTAGTCTCTGTAGTTCATTAGCCCTTGTATTAAAATACCATGTCTTTTGAGTTTAAGTTTGTCCTTCAATGTTCATGTTATGCATGTGTTACTTTGAGTGTATTCTCCACGTGTTGATTTATTAAAAGACTTTATGTTATTGCAAACTACAATCTCCTGCGCTCTCCTTTGTCCACCAGCACCTTTCGTAACACAGACTCAAAAGAAAGGACTCGATTGAGTGGGTCTCAACTATAATGCTGGCATACAATAAAGCACATTGACTGAACTAGGGCTTGACCATCTTCTGGTATTGCTCTTGAGTCTTGACTTGGACTTGACCTTCTTTATGTCTCTGTCTTGACTTAGACTCGACTGAGGTCCCAGCCACACGGAGACGTGTTTAGCTGTATAAGCAAAACATTTTTATCAGACTCTTCGGTCTCATATTTGCAGTGTCATAGTATTCAAGCCTATCCTCAGTCTTAATCCCAGACCATGTTGAATTGTTGGTCCTTTTTGGTCTCTGTCTTGGCACATATTCCACCTAGTTATATCATGATCAATTGTTCTACTTTCTCATTGGTTGGCTGGCATGTGGGCGTTTTCACAAAAGTTGCTGGGACAGTTGAAAAATTCACAGAAAAATCCATGGTAAGAGTCAAGGAGTTATTAAAGGATTTCAAATTGTACATTATTAGAGCTATAGAGGGACTATGTGTACTGTTATACAGTATCATCAGTTAATTTTTCTTAAGATTTAAATTGACTAAATGTAAACCAACTTTTGAATAGATATAATCCATTCTTCTATTTTACAACGCTTCTGAAATGTAGAAGCAAGCGCCTATAGAATAGTTCAGCGTTTAACTTTGCTGACCTTAGAACATAAAATCATGAAAATCAATTACAACAATTTTATTTACTTAACGTGACATTCGTCTGAATGTATAATCAGGATAGTAAAAGAAAACTGTTATTATTGTTTGTAGTTACTTTTTATAGTTGGGGTATTAGACCAAAACTGCCTATTCTCCAATACACAGTTCAAATATTTAGGATACAATATAGTTCTTATTTGATTTGCATTGTTTTTTGATTATGCAGCATACTGCTGGAGCTGCTAAATTAGAAACAACATGCATACAGCCGGTTTGACCCTGACGCAGAAAGAATAATCAATCACGCGTTCGATCAAGAGAAGGAGTCCAGGCAGGAAGATAAAAGTGTTTTCGAAGAATATAAAAAATACAAGAAGAATAGAGAGAATACAACAAGACTTGCGACTCAAACGGTTTTCACAAACAGTTAGCAGAGTTCACAAACAGGGTCTTTCTGTCTCTTTGGTAAATTCCAGAGAAGAACGTCAGCTGAAAGACAGACTTGAATTTCCATTCGCTTTTGTTTCTCACAGCCGCTTCAAAGAGCCGCCCAGACAAAAGTTCCAATAGTGCAAGCTTATTTATTTATTTACAGATTTCTCTTTTATTCCTCAGAAAATCGCTGCATTGTTCTTTGAAAAAGCACCATGGGTGGTCTGCCAAAACCAATGTGGAAAAAACAGGAACCACTTTTTGAAGGACGTCACAAAGGATTTTACACAATAGCATTATATCTTGAAATCGTATTGTATGTTAACACAGGTACTTGCCTGAATTAACATAATAGCATTATTATACAAAACAAAAAATGACATTGAGAATGGAGAGTTGACTTAATATTTGCGATAAAGCAATTGAGAACATTATTCATTCCATCCGCATTTCTACAGCATTTAATAACGCATTGCCTATTAAGTGATCTATTTAGTTTTCTTATCACTTGGCTCTGTACGTGGTTTGACTGCACATTGTTGTTTGCGTATGCAGGTTTAATATAGCAATAAAACACAGAGCATAAATATTTACGCCTTAGCTTACTTAATTAAACCATGTTGAAATTCACAATTGCGTCTTAACAGGTCAAGCACACTACATGCAAAGAAAAGGTGCATGCTCTGAAATGAATGTTGATAGTTGTGGCAAAAAAAAAATAATGCTCAGCCTCGGAGTCACCTTTGATTTCAGTGAACAAGTATGTGGGAAAATGTTATGTCAAAAAAACATCATGTGCAACATGCATAGTACTGTAGCTACATTTTTACAGTCCGTTGCGGAATATGTCAGATGCAAATACCTGTCGCAGTCTGATTTATCATTACATCTCAAGACGAAGCAATAATAAGGGTGTCAGGGTTTGCTTTTATTTATATTTAGCTTACTTATTTTTATAATGCAATTCCTTGAAAAACAATCAGACAACCAATATTACTTCTTTCAACGGTATCTTATTCAAAGCATCTGTAAAATTAAAATTATGTAAATACACACATACAGTTTATATTTAAAAATTATTTACATATACTATACATTTATATATATATATATATATATGAACTGATAATTGCTTTAAGTATATTTTGATAAATCTAAGTAGCAATAATAAGGTTGACTTCATTATTATTCAAAAGCATATATTGCATTATAAAGCAGGCCTTTGACCTTCAGAGGTTAGTAATAAATTATTTAGTTCAGGTAATATTTAAAAGATTGCATCAAATATTAATATTTTTAATACATTCTTATATACAATATTGTGTAATAAAATATGTATATTTAATATAATATTTCTTTTTAAATGTTTTGAATATATTCATATTTACATTAATATACTGTAAGGTAAAATTAAATAAATAAATAAATACAAAAAGGATCAAATTGACATGCACATTTACCCTGTCCTACTAAAAAACTTAACAGTAAAACATCTTTAAAATAAGATTCTTTATAAAATAAAAGTTTTCTCTCCATATCTTTCACACACATCTTTTGGTCCCTATTAATACAAACTAGAACCGGTGCGGTTCCACTTGACATCAGGTGCATCTCAGCGATCCGGTGATGAATTAAACACATCTGCTGTCTCCCTTAGGGAGGAACACCTTGTTTGCATGCCAGCATTTCTTGTCATTACCCAACCAGCTGGCAGGCCAACCATTTCTCAGGCATGTATCTTTCTCTCCCATGTTCACTACTTATCCTATTATTATTTTTTTTTAATTCAACCTATTATTGGCAATTCAAATTGTAAAATGTAATGTGGTGCAACTCTAAACTTAATTATATTTCTATATGTATATTTCACAAACGTATTGATTTATTGATAAATAAATGAAACATGGGATGTGTGTTTGATTGTTTTGAACATAAAACATTATGCAAAAAATTTGGTAAAATGATATTGCTAAGCCAATAGTAGCACAAGACCCAGAGAAGATGTGTGGTATTTAGGGTTAGGTTAGGTCTTCAAAGCTTTGAAAACGTTGTAATTGTCAAATGAAAGTCATGTGGTCTAGTCAATAATGTCATGTAGTAAAAACCAACATACACAATAAATAAATAAATCAGGCAGTAGATCAACGAGTTTTAAAACTGCAACCTTTTTATGATGAGTTAAAGCTACAAAATGTCATGTGATGCAACTCGAAACTAAACTCGAAAGGATATTTATGAAATAAATAAATAAATAAAGATTAGGATTATTCTACGTTTTTGGAGCTCAAGGTGTGTGTTTGTTAGATTTAGTCATAAATATTCAACCCGATCTCATGGCAGTTTATACATATTTGACAACATGGCTACGTTGTATGAATTTATACGACCTCACATGTACAGTGTATGTTATTGATCAAACCATGTGGTAGGCCTCAAATGAAAGGTCAATTTCCTCCACCAGCCCAATGGCAGAGACTGCTGAGTCATAGCAGGGTTTTATATCCACAACCCACAAACTCATTGAAGAGATTTATGCAGAGGAGCTCAGATGTCTATGAGAATCTGTCGTCCATCCGTTTCTCGGTTCCACTCACCCCTCTGATCAAGCCCACGCTTGCCTCTCAGAGCTCCAGCGTGACAAATCCCAATCAATACTCATTACCTTGACAGTCTCTCGGCTCGTGCGCTATACCACCGAAAAACATCTGCCAGCGATCTCAAGTTCACACTGCTCAATGCCATTAGCGTAGCCTCTGGATTCGTGTTCTTACATTTAGCTTTTGCTCCTTTAACAAGCGGGATATCCTCTTCCGATTGGAGGTTAAGAGGGAGAGGCGAATTCCAGCAAACTGTCGGATTATATCAGTATTAAGTCGGGGGTTTTGTAAATTATTCATCACCTTGCTCGTTAGTTTATTATTGCCTGACATTGCGTTTTAAAGCCAAGAATGTTTCTGATATTCCAACAACACGATATCCTCGCAGCTTTTGTTAAATAGACAGGAAACATCTTCAGCGATCCGATTATAATGGATACATTTACACTTGGCTTTTAATGTGGTGAAGATGACTTGTTTTGACTTGTTTGAAACTTTAGGAAAGGTGTAATCTGGGTTCAATACAAGTTGAGCTCAATTTACAGCACTCTTGTAACATTGAACAACAAATTTCCCCCTTTTTGTATTAAGTGTCCCTAATACCTGTGTACTTACAAAGTAACTAGATGTGTATGTAGCACTGTATGTAACCGCAGTGTAAGTACACATTGCTACATAGTATCTACAGCTATTATATTTCTGTAACAACCCTCAGAATGGTGTGTGTAAGTACAAATGTGTAACAGGACATTGGTAACAACACTTTTTGGTAATGAAATGAAAAATGTGTAACAGGACTAAAAGCAAAGTGTTACACTTTATATTAAATAGACAACTGCTATTAATTTATCATGTAATTACTCTGATGTCACACAGCAGCGGGCAGTAAATTAGGCTTTACATATGGTTGGTGTCCAGAATGTTACACTTTATAATAAGTGGGCAGTTCCTGAAGAGTTACCATACACTGGTATTACAGAGGTGCACCAACTCCACCCACTTTACATATCCCTAAACTTACCCACCTACACCCCCTGATCACCCCCTGTTCCAGTTCTTCTTATACATACTGCTGTTACTAAATGTAGCTATGCAATTCCTGTTACATGACTTAGTGAAGTGAACAAAAAGTGTTGTTACCAGTGTCCTGTTACACATTTGTACTTACACACACCATTCTGAGGGTTGTTACATGTGTGTAGTTACAGAAATATTACAGCTGTAGATACTATGTAGCAATGTGTACTTACACTGTGGTTACATACTAGATGCACATCTAGTTACTATGTAAGTACACAGGTATTAGGGACACTTAATATAAAGTGGGACCAAATAAACAAACAAATAAGTACATGTGTTTAAGGGCTAGATTTACTAAGCAGGAAAAATTTGCATCAGAGCGCAATTAAAAATGCAGGTGGGAGAGGAAATTCTGGGTTACACTTTATTGTGATTGTCCACTTTAGACATTCTACTAGTTATGAGTAACTTTGTAACAATGTGTCAACTAAATCTCCTTGATTTGCAACTACATTTCTCTAAACTCTCATAGTAGTATGTTAGGATAGGTTTAGGGTTAGTAGAATAAGTTGACATACTTTACACCGGCAAAGTTCTTACAGTCAGTATATGTTGTACACCCATCAAAATAAAGTGTTAGAAGATAGCTAGCAGACAGTCTACTCATGCGCTAATGACTGCTAGTTGACATGTAGCTGCAAAATTTCTTACTGTTAGTAGAATGTCTAAAGTGGACTATTGAAATAAAGTGTTACCAAATTATGTGTGTGATTTACTAACAATGCGCACACTAAATAACGCAGACGCAGCCAGATCATTTCCATAATGACTAGCGCAATCTACCAAGAGCAGCACAAATTATACCTGCTTTACGACATGCGTAATGTTGCAAATATCAGTAATTTGGCGAGTGCAAAGTTAGTAAATTGCGTTGCGTACTAACCTCCTATAAATGATGTGTCTGAAAGAACAACTAGTACGATGCAAGAACAACTAGTACGTGCATCTCCGTCGTTTGAACCACGGTAGTTCAACAACATAGGGCCATTGTTAATGACGTCACATGCATGTCGTGAAGATATACCTTCTGCTATTCAACTGATTAGAGATCTCCTGTGTTGAACATGACACATATTGACTAGTTTATTATTTTTGTTCACCGTCATTTTGCTTTATTTGATCTTTGAATCATCGCGGGTTCTCTCTTACGTCATACTCCGAAGTTCCCGTAGCCTTTTTTGTGCATGCGCACTTTTCAAAAACAGCGTTTAGAATGGACGTGCAAAAATACATAATTAAATCGCTTTTTACATTTAAATAGAATGGAAGATAAATATAGTAATGCATGTTAGTTTGCTTCTTGTGCCCAAGAGCATATTTATTAAAGCCCATAT
>JAUMHQ010060197.1:0-15892 GCA_032361165.1 Enteromius paludinosus | reverse complement strand
TAGTGGGTTGTTTTGATCTTTTACTATATAAGTGAGGACATTTGGTTCCTCACAAGTATAGTCAAACCTGTACACACACACACACACACACACACACACACACACAGAGGTACATTTCTAGGAATTTTAAGAAGTGATTGGGTACATACAACTATATTTACATATACATAAAACGTGCATTGTATTCAAATTTAAGAGAAAGATTGAGTATATAAATAGCTGTAGTAAACTCACAATTTCATGAACTAGTTTAGGGCGAAAAGGCAATTTAACAAAAAAATGTTTTAAAGAAGTCTCTTATGCAGTAAGGCCGTATTTAAAACCACAGTAAAAACTATTGTATGTTTTGAAATTTAAATGTGATTAAATCTGGATGCAGTAAAATGCTGATTTGCTGCGCAACAAACATTTCTTATTAATATGTATATTTCCAGGATACTTAAAAGGGAAATGTATTGCATGTCATTTGGAATTAATTTAATGCATCCCTGTTGAATTCATTGATTTTTTTTTTTCATGATGGGGGTGGATATGATGTATGGTTCTCTCTAACTACGCTTCAGAGTTCTGTGAAAAAAGACAACGGACAAGCACAGGATTATGTTTAGTCATTTTAGTGTGAAATAAACAGCTGCCCTCAAAAGTGGGCATTGTACAATAGTCCGAAGCTTTCTTGGAAAAATGACCAAATAAAAATATAAAAGTGACATGTTAAGATGCTATTTATAGTGAACAAATCAAATGAGACTTCACAAACTAGGGGACAAAAAAAGCAATTCAGGATCACTGTGACAGAACACCCCTTACCAAATCAGAAAACAAAATAGTGTTTCATCATCTGCCATTGATAACCCCGCTGGACCTTTTCAATCAAACTCCTGATCGTTACAAACTTGGCTACGCGAGGTATAAAATCCCCAAACACAAAAAAATTGGCAACGGTACTCAAAATCAGTAGATAAAGAGACATCACGATTAGCTGAAGGAATAAAAAGAGATCAGCGGAGAATAATTGTACAGTACCACATGGAAACAAAGCCATACTTGTACATGGACTGACAGCAAACGAGTGCGTCCTCCCTGATGACCTGCAGCGTGTTCAAATAAAACCTGGAGAACTCATTACAAAACCTTCGTTAGCGAACTCCTATGGAGGCGTCAAGACTTCAACACCTACATCCTGACCACCGCGAAGGTCTCCAACATGTGTCATGTGACCACTTTCGCGCGTCTAACATCCCAATAGACAGTTACTGAAGGATTTGACACGGCACGCTGCTAAACTGACACCAGACACTCGGAGCTGCTCGTTTGGTCCTGAAACACAGCACAGATCTGCATATTAATGCTGCAAACCAGACGTAAATCATGATATTTATCAAATTTGGCAAACTACAAACCGCTTCATTTCATACAAATGATTCTTGATGCTGATTACAGTTGTTTAAAAAAGTAAAGCCGAAGGGAGTTTTTTTTTCTTTTTCTTTTTTCCTTAGAAAAGCAGTTGTGGACACCACAAATCCAGGTTACAATGTATATAAATATCACTTTGCTCAAAAAAAGTCTTCATTCGCAACAAATTCATACTGAAAGATCTGAACAACTCGCAGAGGTTTTGAGAATTCCGATACGTAAAATGCTTTTAATTACATGATTGTTTCATATCCCCCCTTTGCCAGGCCTGGGTTTACCTACACAACATAAAACTACATAAAATAAATCCAAAGCATTTCCGCGAGGCATGTAAAGACACTATTGGACACCTTCATGACCCCCAACAGCACAATGGCAGGCTTCTCTCCAAATCTTCCTCCGTATACGGAGAACTTACACCACGAATATCACTTACGACCTATAATTAAAAGAAGAAACAGCTCAGACACAGTAATGGAAATTCTGCCATTAGTTACTCCCCGCTCCTCAAGAACTAGTTCAAGCCCAAGACGCTACGTTCTCCTGCGAGGAAGAGATGCTTAACTTCCCATCCAACCCAAGCCTGTGACATAAAATGCACCGTCTGACGGGTCTGTTCCTCAAGCAAACATGATAGTTTCGAGACACGGGAAAGAAAACAATTTTCCCCTCAAAGAAAGTAAAGGAGGGGGAATAAATAACGTGAGAATTTTGCTTTTGGCTAAGCTGCTCCTTTAACATCAGCCGCTGCACTCTTTACACAACACGATTATTTCCATTCCAACAAGTACACACTGAAACAGATGCTTGACACCCATGAAGAACTCAAGCTTTGTACACGACAGCTTATAATACAATATAAGGCATTTCAGTGTTGTATGTGAAAACAAGAAATAATGCTTCCCCCATAAAAAGACAAACGAAACCCCCAATAATTCTATATTTGTAAAATATATATACATATATATATACATATATGTATATATAGATATAGATATATATATATATATGCGTGTATAAATGCATTCACGTAAATGTACATATTTACGCAAAGGAGGGTAAATATGCAAAGGTATAAAAGCAAGATAAATGTGTGAGCTTGGATTCGAGGTTGCAAAGATGAAATGATGTCATACAGGAAGAGGCGGAGTCTGACAGAGCGTTCAGATGAGTCTCCGAGCAGCGGTGCGTCACTCGGCCGCGTCCCCGGCGGACACCGACACTAACTGCAGAGGGATCTCAGCGGTGCCCAGCTGGTCCTGTGAGCCTGACGTGTTGACGGTGGCGCTGACGGTGGCCAGGCCCTGCATGGAGCTGGCCTGGATGTTGGTGAGGATGAGTGTGGTGCCGCCTGTGGTGATGATGCTGTCCGAGGACATGGCTCCGCCCACGCTGGCCACCACAGCTCCTCCCCCTCCCTTCTTGTTTTGATGCGTCTTTATGTGCTTGGCCAGGTGATCGCTTCGCATGAACCGCTTCGAACACTCAGAGCACACAAACTTCTTCTCTCCTGATGACGGTCGAACGAGGATTGATGCAGAAGTGAGAAAAAGAACAGAGAAAAGCTGTTACAAACGATACGCATTTCCTTAAATTAACAAATGAAGTCTCTAATTATATTAAATTCTCTTCAAGGCCTGATTAAAAACTTTGTTAAAAAAAAAAAAAAAAAAAAAAGATTAAAGATACGCATTTTCTTAAAGATTTAAGTTTTTTATATAATATAGTAAAAACACATACTAACACATTACTACATTTTTTTTTCAATTTGAATATATTATCAAATGTATTTTATTGCTGTGATCAAATCAGAATGTTGTTATCAATGTTGAAAACATTTGTGCTGCTTAATATATATATGTGAAAGCCATGATATTTAATATTTCAGGATTATTTGATGAACAAAATTTAAAAGAACAATAGATAAACGTTGCAGCTCTGGACTAATTGAATGCATCCTTGTTAAATAAAAATATTAACTTCTTTCAAAGATAAAATCTGACTGACTATAAACCTTTGAAAGTGTATGTTTGTCGGCAGCATCCAATTTTTACACACAATTTTCAGATAAATTATTTTTGTTAGACCCAAATTACCATATGATACATTATTTACAGACATTTTCAGAAATATGTAAATATACATATTTTTTATATATATATATATATATATATATATATTTATTTATTTATTTTTTCACTGCTGGTATTGAAAAAAAGTTCAATTAAACATTCAATTTTATAAATGCATACGTTTCACTTTTTATCTGCAGCACGGTTACCTTAGCAACATGTTAACGTCAAACTGAGTGCTCCAAATCAGACTCTATATGGGTCATGATGTTGCCTTAGACACTAGCAGCCTACGCAAGCAGTTGGCTAGATTTTAAAGCAGAAGTAGTCACTGCATGTGTGTGAGGAGGAGTACCGGTGTGTGTTCTCCTGTGTCGCTGCAATTCATCACTGCGCGTGAACCTCTTCCCACAAAACATCCAGGTGCAGACAAAGGGTCTCTCTCCTGAGTGCCAGCGCAGGTGAGCTCTCAAGTGAGACGTCTTCCCGTATACCTTCCCGCAGCCGGCTATGTGGCACACGTGCTGTTTCTTCTTGCCCGTGTTAGATCCCCTACAACATATAATTAGAAATGTACAGTCAGAATGGAAATATATTACTCCCATCCAGTGATGAAGACATGTAGTCAAACACACACAGTGGGGGGGTCAGTGTTACATATGAATATAAACACAAAAATTGTACAGTGTCTCAAAACCAAGTGAGGATATGTGCAGTGTGCTCTCACCTCCCGCCTCCCTCTTTGCAGTTGGGGCATGTGCATGCGACCCTGCGCAGACGTTTGCCCTCCTGGCTCAACCCCTCCATCTCCTCCTCCACTAAACGAACACGAAGGTGAGAGAGGTCATTGGCATTCAGCGTAGAGCTACTGTCCAGAGGCCACTCCTCCGAATCAGGCTCCTCCTTAATCTGAATATCTATAGAGTATAGTATGATCAGCGTTACACTAACAGCACTGCATCATTACGCTAAACACATCTTCCTTCTGCAATGTCACGCTTTACTTTAGATGGTCACCTTTATAGGGCCCTATGATGTGCAATCCAAACTTAAAAAAAAATTGGTGTTAGTGTATAATGTGGCACTTCACAGAATTTGGCAACATTTAGGTAAATAAATGTGTTTACAGTCCACATCATATTTTTTATATCTATAACGCTGCCTTGATTTTATTCAATAAAACTATTGCCAGATATGCACAAACTCCTAGATACTTATTATAAGACTACAAAGTAAGAAATAAATAAAATAAATTGTGACCGGAACATTAGTGTTGTACAGTAGAATAAAAATATTATTTAAGGAATACCTTTTCATTTTTATTTAATCAGCACATCTCTATTGTGCAGCATTTTGCTTGTCATAAAATAAAGGGACTGATTAAATTTGATTAGTTGAATTTGTATGCACCAAACTAAAAATATATATATTTCTGGGGGAAATAAGAAAAAAACATCCCACAGGGAACCGATGTTGTTAAAACAATTAAACTATTAAAATGGACTGTAGACAAATTAAAACGTAAAACACTAGGAGTAAAAACAATCATAATTATAATAGAAGGAATTTGCAAAAGAAAAAAAAAAAAATTAAATGGACTACATAGGGCCCTGCATTTTTCGACATGTTTTTTCTCCCGTATTGTAAAAGTTACTACAGTCATGTTCATCAGTCTTCCTTAAACACCTGCTGCAGTACCTCCAGTGCTGTCCGTGTCCTCAGACTGCTGGAACTGAATGCCTGCCTGGCCCACAGTGTTCACCGTCACCGACTGCAGGTTAGGCATCTGTCCGGAGGTCAGGCTGACAGGTGTACCGCCCTGACCCAGAGACAGCGTCTGCACCGGGGCCAGAGTTATCTGCTGAGCTGGGGCCGTCTGGAGCTGAAGGTTCTGGAGGTTCTGAACTCCTTGGACCTGCACAGATAGGTTAGGGGAAATTAAATATTTTTCATAGCATTTTTAAAGCACAGCAGGATTGTTTTCTTCATTTAGATTTAAAAAGTTCTAAAAAGAGCCTGTCTGCATTCCACAAAATTGTAATATATAATCATTGTTCTAATTATTTGAGAACAAGGAAGTTTGTACACTATAACTACAATGACAACACAAAGAACATCTATTGTTGGAATATTGTTTTCTACTGATGGACAAGCCTTAAGATACGTTCGAGCAAAAAGCTATACAAATGATTACCAAAAATCACACAGTCACACTCTACGGTGACGGTCTCCCATTCTATGCATTAAACCACATTTGTCCAGCTAATCCATTGTGGCTGGTAAATAAAGGTTGTTGTACACTGAGCAGAGAGAGTTAGAGAGATTCTTGATCTTGAACTAGGTCAGGTCTTGTACAGGGGGATTGAGGACCAATTTATCATGTCATTACACAGTCTCTCTGAGAGCTTTAGTTACAAACATGAGCTCAGATGAGAACTCTCCTGCAGATTGCAGCCTAGTTATAGTTGCTGACAAATATTGTGTTAAATAGCATGCACTTAAAACTGCCACTGAAGGCAATTGCTGACTAATGTTGTCTTAAAGGAAGTTCACCCAAAAATGAACATTCTGTCATTATTTTCTCACCCTCGAGTAGTTCCAAACCTGTATGAATCTCTTTGTCCTGCTGAACACAAAGGAAGATATTCTGAAGAAAGTTTGTGACCAGGCTGTTTGGGGTCACCGTTAAATCCAGTAGTATTTGTTTCTTTGTGTTCGGGCAGAACAAAGAAATTCATACAGATTTGGAAATACTTGAGGGTGAGTAAATGATGACAGAATTTTTTGGGTGAACTATTTCTTTAAGTATAACGGACAACAAGCTTTCTTATTTTAATAGCATATTCCCCATCCACTTCTTGGTCTTCATGTTGGTCTGAATGAAAATGCAAATTCATTCTTGGCCACCAGGTGCTGTTTTTAGAGCGATAAAATTTGCCGTTTCCTGGTAACGCTGTATACAAATCAGCAACGTGCTTACAAATACTGTTTTATCAGGCTATACAGGCGGAAATCACTGCAGATTAGCGTCACGCAACAGAGGGGTTTGGAAAAATTAATGGAATTGTTTAGGAGTCGCTGAGCACAAAAGGTAAAAAATAAATAAATGCATATACGATAATGAAAGTGTTTTTTGACCTTGCATGTAATATGAACCTTTCGTTACCCATAATAGGGGCACTTCATACCTGGAAGGTCTGCCACTGTATCTGTCCTGACGGAGTGACTGTCTGGGCCTGGATGAGGAATGTTCCTGGGTTGATCAGCTGGACGTTTTGCAGAGATTGCTGGGCCTGAGCAGACACCTGACCGTCAGCGGTCTGCAAGGGCAACTGCTGTAACTGGATCACCTGCTGTCCTCCTGACACCTGACTGAGGTAGCCCGACCCGTCCCCCTGCTCTCCCGCCGCGGACTGCGTCAACACCCCCGTGCCGTCTATCGTGCTGGTGGGTTGCTGTGAGGATGAGGACGAAGTAGGCACAAACATGTCTGTGGCTGCACTGGAGTTGAGTGTCTGTTGCTGTTCTCCTGCTTTGGACGAGCCCTCAGAACTCTCCATGCTCTGATTGGTCATGATCAGCTGTCCGTCGGCCGTGACACCGGTGGCGATAGGCTGGGCTCCTGAGAGCCCAAGAGAGTCCAGATCCACACTGTTTATGGGCACAAAGGTAATGTTACCAGGCAAACCCAGAGGCACGTTCGTGACCACCTGACCCTGAGCGCTGAAGGCAGAGCTTCCCAGAGACACCTGCGGGATATGGTGCACTTGGCCAGACTGGGTCATGAGGTTCTGACTGTTGCTGAGCACATCTGTGCCCGTGACGCTAATGGTCTGAGTGCCATCCGGGAGTATGTGGATCTGCCCTACGGCGTCCTGCGCCATCGAGGCCCCCTCGACGCCAGAGGCAGAGAAACCCAGCTGACCGTCGGCCGTCTGCACCTGAGGGATGACTTGGTATTGGATGTTAGGCACTGCGCCGGTGGACGAGTCGGTTCCAGACGTGAGTAAGATGGACTGGTTCTGGAGACCCTGGAGGCTCTGAAGAGGAAGAACATACTGTCCGTTTGACGTGACGATACCCGTGCCGGGGAGATGCAGGACACCGGAGTCGTCCTTCACCGCCTCCCACCTTTCAGAGGACCCTGTTAACTGCACTGAGAGGTCTGCGTTCTGGGGAGGAAACAGGTTCACAAAAAAAACAAGATGTTCAAAGTAATGTCCATTGCCAATAACAATGAACACCTTCTCATATCTTGCTGTTACTATGGTGGCTAATGTAAAACATGGACCCCATGGACTACGGATAAACCCGTCCTGTGTTTCAAAGTGATGAAACACAACTAAACATGTCAATCAACGAAGTGTATAAAATGTCAGATGACACACATAGGTCTGGGACGGGGCAAGTGTGCTTAATACATTAATAATTTTAACTTTCACTTGCCCCGCCCCAGACCTATGTGTGTCATCTGACACTTAATACAGTTCATTTCTGACTAATAAATGCATGATGGAGCCAAGAGAACGTAGTTAGAATGTCCCCAAAATTCACTATATTGGGCAAAAATGCCCTGTTTGAATTTTGGCATATAGTTAAGCAATATCACACGAGCAATAAGTGCAATATTACACAAATGAAAATGTAATACTGATCCTACACTACGGTTGAAGCAGCTCTCTATTCGCTCTCGGGGAACTTTGTCATACACTGATCGGTCTGATGATGGTCCGCTTCAAGACAAACAATGATTCAATGGAGCAATCATAAAAAAAAAGAACATTTCTTTCACTCCTGAATGAATCAGCCATTTGAATGAATTGAAAGAATAAATGAGTCGATGACTAATCATTAAGACATTTACCACCTCCTGCTGGCAGTTTTAGATTATTAAGAGTCATTTAATTAAATAAATGTAATATTTCCATAGTAATAATAATAATAATAATGTACAGTTTTACACAAATTTGTCATGCCATTCATTTTTTTCTTAATTATGTTAAATAATCTCCACATCATGTAAATAATTTGACTAAAAACACAAACTAGGGATGCACCAAAATGAAAATTACTGGCCAAAGCTGAACAAAATGAAACACTGTGTTTTTTGTTCATCAAACAGCAACAGATTTAAATACGTTCACACTGCAGACAGGTTTGTTGTATTAGTGCGCGCCTCTATCTGATTGAACAACTGATGTCACATGGACTACTTTGACAATGTTTTGGTACGTTTCTGGGCCTTGAACGTGTAAGGATGGTCTATGGGAGGATCAGAAACAAAACATCTTAATTTGTGTTTTGCGAAAATTAAAGAAAGTCATTATGTGCATAAGCTCAATATATATTACAGCCGATATTCAGCAGATCATGAACCATTCTTTGGCTTTTCAATGCTGGTCTGTGTCAACAAATAAGCAACTAAAACACAAATGTGTCTTCCTGTCAATTTGAATGGTTCCTTTTAAGAATAAGCAGTAATATGAATATGAATCATACTATAATTTACATCATTTATTTAGACTAAGATAAGCAAAAGGTCATCCAGATCCAGCCAATGACTGGCAACATTTGCAACAGATTCCCTGAAAAGCACATACATTCAAAAAAAATGAACCAATCTTTTGACTTTTTAATGCTATGTCAACAAATAAGCACAAATGTGCCTTCCTGTCTGCCTGAATGGTTCCTATTTAAAATAATCTGTATTATGAACCGGATACATCATTCATTTAGACTAAGCCAAACCTGAGCTTTCACCTATATGTTTGTGGTGTAAACATCTACCCGTTCAAAGTAAACACGGCCGGGCTCACACTCAGTCCACGGTAAGGTCTAATAAAGGTGAGATCTGTAGTTGCTGACTTACCCCTCCAGCAGCAGCAGCATTATTGTTGGAGTTTGCCCCGTTCTCTGCTCCGGGGGCGGGCGAACCGAGGCCGGTGCAAGTGGCGGCGAGCAGGGCGAGCGGCGAGGGCTGTCCGTCCTGATGATGGGCGGGTTTAATACATGAAAGGGGGTGGCCACACAGGAAGTACCAGTGTTTTAACAGAACAAAGTGAAAACTTCACTAAAGCACATGCATTAGAGAATAAGAGAGGAGTGGATTTGATCGGGTTTACCTGCTCTGCGCCGCCGCCGTCCTGAGCGCTGCCGCTGTCCGCCATGACTCCCGCTTTCACTGGCCCTTCAGGCGCTGAAACACACACAAAACAACACAAAATAGCCGTTAGAGCCCGTCACTCGGCGCGCTCGCTGCATTTGTGGCTACATCGGTTATAACAGAAGCGTTCTGTCGCTTTATGGATGATTTAAGCTCTGTATTCCTTTCCTCCGCGTATCTTAAACTCTCCCAGTTTCACCCGCCTGCTAACATTAGCCTAGCTTAGCATAAACATAGCCTGCACAAAGCTTCAAAGCGACCATTCTCACGCTCTTCAGATGCTACGTACCGGTCATTACGTGAGTTCTTTAAAGAAGACTAATATCTGCGTTTAATTACACTCCGAGCATGGTTGTTTTAATCGGTGCCTGCGCTCGCTTTAGTCCAGTTTGTTTTTTTTCCTAATTTGATTGACGGCAGGGCTTCCACTTCGCCAACTGCGTCACCGAGCGGAAGTCCCGCCCTTCGTCTCTCCTCTCATTGGAGAGTAGGTTGGAGAAGTCGCCTTTTGATTGGACGGACGGGACGTCTGTCATTTTGACCGGGTTGCTTCCTATGTGTCGTTGTCCCTCAAGTTTTGTTCGTGAAGATGTACGGTTTCCGTCAGTGTGGTGAACTGCTAGGTTTGTTTCCTTACTGGTGTTTCATATCAATACCCGTTTAGTTTATTTTGTCTAACATAGTATTTTGTAAGAAACCTAGTTCACTCTGCTCATTCAGGAAAGCTGGGAAACTGATGATGTATCATTTTTTCAATGTCTTGTAATCAGCAATTAAGAGGTTTATGGTTTAATGTAAGAGGCCACTTGAGCTCTGTCGAGTGTTTCTCAAGTAACAGTAGTGATTAATGATATGCAGTAATTTTTGAAGATCAGTCTGAATGGAGGAGGCAGAAGCATCTTTTTTTAAAGATGTGTCAGAGATGGGATGAGCCACAGAGATTCATGCTCTTCTGTAATTTAAATATTTTAGTAGTTTATTATTATTATTATTATTATTATTACTTTAAATTTCAACAGTACTCACAATATTAAACCACACCCACTCTGCATTAAGAAGAAAATGCAAGATGCTAAAAAGAAAATGCATTTCTGCATAGAAACATACAGGCAGAAATCATAGAAGTATAGATATTTTGTAATGGTGTAGAAAAAAAATCTTCTAACTGGTGCAACATACTAAACTGTAATACGTTAAAGTGAAACAAAGATGATTATATATGCAGACGGAAAAAAAGCAGCATAACGGATACCAAATGGAAAAAATCATGGTCACAATTTGGCATCTAAAAAAGTAGATTAATAATCACAACATTTTGTGGACACAGCAGTTATTACAAATATTGAAATGCATAGAGCTCACACAGTTTGGATTTCATAAAGTTAATTATATTTGACCTTCAAATCAATTCGAACATCAAACCTGCCTATAGCTGTTGTCCATCACCCACACTTTTCTTGAAATGTACATCATTATATAGCTTAATAACAATTTGCAGCTGTAGTGTGTAATAAATAAATATATACATGCACCATACCAGCATCAGAACTGATCTCGGCCCTGCATTTTTGCTTCAGTGGATGCAGAGAGCCTATGATAATTGTAAAAACCCCAATATATATTTCAGGCTAAACAAAAGAGCAGGTGTGAACATTTGAAACAAAATCAGGCCAAAAACGTTCATTTTCAAGAAATGCTTGACAAACACCTTCTGTTATAAATTGTATGTATATAATTTTTTTTTTCAGTATGTGTGTGTTTGTAAACATTTGCCAAGAAAACCGCTATGATTGTCTCCTATAATTCCTGATGAGTTTACAATACATCTGACAAGAGATCAGAGAGCATCTTTCTATACAAAATCTCCCCAGATCGTTCATGTTCATCTCACTACTTTTCAATAGAGCGCAGGTCAGGGAACTGGGACAACCATGGCAGAAGTTTTCTTTTGTGCAGTTGATTTTAATTTGTAACATTTGTTTTAAAGTTGGATTGGAGGCCTGATGGAAGATCCGGCCACTATAAGATCCGTAATAAGATTTCAGGTTTTAAATTTAGATGTTTTTTATCTGTTGCTATTTGAATGAATACAAAGTCATGCATTTGAACAAGATGACCTCTGTCAGATGAATAGGCCCACAACATAAAAAGATGCAGCAGTACACTGTACACTCCGGTAGTTTTTTATTTATTTCTTCATTTTTTTATTTATCTATCAATGTGGGCACTGAACCCATCTTGAGTGTTTGCTGCCAAAAGTCTGTTTGACCATAGAGTCCTGTTTGAAGTTCCAGTATAGTCTGGCAAATAAATATGCTGGAGTTTTTGGAGTGTTTTCCTCTCTTGATTTTTTACCTTTTTTTTCCTCCTTAAAACCCTCTCAAAGTCTTTTGCTAGACTCTCCTCCTCATCATGCATTAGGATGATTAATACACACATCCTCTTCCAGGCAGATTTGTATCATTTTCTGTTGATTGAAAATTCCTGATTATTGCCCTGATATAGTAATGGGATATTTTTTTATAGCCACTTTCTATTTTGTGAAGCTCCCCAACCTTGTTCTGCACATCAGAACTATATTATTTAGTTTTCTCATTGTGATGAATAATTAAGGAATTTTGCCTTTGTGTTTGGCCCTCACAGGAAGACATGGTTGGACAATATTATGTTCTGTTAGCAAAACAAATGTAAATATCAAATGGGAATATACAAGCAATTGCAAGATTTCACTGCTCATGTAAAAAAAAAAATATTAATTGCCTATATATTACTTAAACAAATACTAGCTATCCCCAGCTCTAAATTAAACCCTCATCTTAAAGGAAAAGTTCACCCAAACATGTGCTCATCCTCAGTTTATTCTTCATATGAACAGATTTGTAGCATTACATCACTTGCTCACCGAGTATCCTCTGCAGCGAATGACTGCCATCAGAAAGAGAGCCCTAAAAACATCACAGTAACTCACAAGCAATCCTCACCACTCCAGTCCATCAGTTAGGGTCTTGTGAGGTGAAAAGCTGTGTTTGTAACAAACATACTGTATGTGTCATTAATGCATTTAAAAAACAGGATATAACGCATAATCCTAATTCAGCAGGGACAAAATTGTCACTTTTGAAAGCAATGTTATAAATACGGAATTCATTTTGACCAGAAAAGTTAAAGTTTATAGTTCTTGATGAATGATGGATTCGGTATTACAAACACGCAGCTTTTCACTTCACAAGACGCTCATCTATGTACTGGAGTGGTGTGGATTATTGTATCATTTTTATCAGTTGTTTGGACTTGGACGGCACCCATTCAGGATCAATTGGTGAGCAAGTGGTAGCCTACTGTTATATTTATCCAAATCTGAAGAAGAAACAAACTCATCTCCATACTTTTTATTTATTTATTTTAAAATCTGACCTAAATCCATAAAATCTGAACTTTTCTTAACAGGTGGAGGCATGTTGAGCTGACCAGTGAAATGACCCTGGTTTGGTACGATGGGAATTGGAGTAAAGAAAAGGTGAAAGTTTGTGTTCCGCTATAGCATCACCATCTCACAAAACAGGGATAATACCATTTCTAATTTTCCCTAAGATAGACAACCGATGTACCTATGCCTCCCTGATTCATAGTGCGTCAAGGGAGTTCAACAGCACAGACTGAGGAAATTAACTTAGGAAATTAGACTGTCTGGGGGGCAAATTCGGCAGATTGTTTTGTTATTCACCAGAGAGCATGAGCAGGAAAAAACTGGGTGGAAGTTGATCACCAAGATCATATAGGGAGAAAAAAATCACTTTGTATCATCCTACACGTCTAGAAGGAGAAAGGAGTCCCTGGAGTTTGTTCGCGGCTGCGGTGTTGCTTTTATGAACGCTAAAAGATTAGCACGATTGCATTGAGATAACAGCCCAGAGACATTCTGCACTCTCAGCTGCATTCTTGATCTAAGACTCTGTTCGCTGCATCATTTCCTCTGTGTCAGCTCCTCCCTGAGAGTGACCAGAGAGCAGCGTTTTCCTTCAACCTTCAATTCAAACTTGGGCCATTACAGCCAGACTACAAAAGCACTTTCCTTGCACTCAGGGGCTCGCACCAGTGAGTGGGGGATATTTCCAATCACTCCGCTGTCAATCTGAGTGTCAGGTAAACACAGGCTGGCAGACAGAGCCTTTAGAAAGGCCCACATCTGTGGCTCTCGCTCTCCTAGCTTACCTTGCGCTGGCTTATCCACAATCTAACGCACAAAGACACCCACACTCAAATGGAAAGCAAAACGCAGCTGTTGTACAATGGCGCAGGTATCTTATCTCGTATCTTTAGATTGAAGCACTACACAATAAGTTAATTGCTTTGAGATTTCGTCTGATGTGCGAGAGGATGTGATTTCAGGCAAGTTGACAAATTGGCTTGCAAAGTAGGAGCGCAGTCTTGATCGCCGAACAAGACGAACTGGAACACAGAACACAGAGTTGTGTCTGAGTTATTGATTGATTTGGGCCCAGACGGCACGGGAATGACGGGATCTGTGGGAGTTGGTTTGGTTTCGCTTCATGGCGAGTTGTGACCAAACGCTGTGCTCCGTGTACTCTTCACTCATACTTTATTTGACCTTGCATGCACTCTTAATCAACTTTCTTTATGAGCATCTCTGGTTCCATTAAAGGAGACATATTATGCCCCTTTTTACATGATGTTATATACAGTAAGTCTCGGGTGTTTCCAGAATCCCCCTGAAATCAAAATGAATTTATTTTGGGGTGTTAGCATCAATATGTTAGTCTTAAGATTATCTATAAGCCAGTGGGCTCCTAAACAGTGACAAAGTTTGCATTTAGAAGATATAAGCGCTCAAAACGTGCAGTTCAATCAGGTACTCTTTAGTCAAAAAGAGAATCAACCACAAACTTTAGTTAATTTTAATTTTATTTTATTTGCATAAAATGAAAGAAACATTTGGTGGTATGGTTTTGTTCCAAGTTCCCTGTCCTTTTCATGAGCTCCATGAAAGCCAAGACAGTGAATGAGCAGCCATTTCAGGGGCACCCTCCTATTATAAGAATAGTAGAGTAGCATAAACCCCCGGAACGGAGCGCGCAACAATGACGACAGAATGTTTTAAGTTGCACCCACGAGCAGGAAGAGATGGGGAACTGGGAAGCAGAAAATCAAGCAGATGAAAGCAGTGTTTAAATAAGGCGCTCTGTTGTGATTTGCCAATGGAGAGCTTGGGTGTGTGATCAGCTGATGGGGGCTGGGTTTGAAATTTTCCAATCAGCTACAGTAACAGCAGAGCTTGACTTCCAGACCTGCCTGAACTAACGCGGAATGCTAAATTTATGTCACTTTCGCCAAATGGGGTCAATGATTTTTTCATCATGATGTCACATCATACTTCAGCTTTTCATCAAGTCTCCTGACCAATCAAATGCTCTCTGGAATCTGAAGCCCCCGCCCCCCACATTATAAATAGATGCGGCTGAGATCAGCTAGTATTCAGGCAGTGTAAATATGCTTTCGATTGGGGCAGATGAGGTCTGGTTCGGTGTTGTGTCACGTGAACGAGAGATGTGATCACACAGAGCGAATCGTATGCGCCATCAGCATAAATTAAACACTTTTAAAAGTACACAGCCTCAGCATGATTATGATCACTATTTTGTTTTAGTAAGAGTTTCATATTAAATCTAGGGGGTAATCTATTAGATTGTGACTGTCAAATGCAGCTTTACAGAGCTCAACAATATATAAACAAAAACACTATTGGCTTTTTTAAAAGGGGGGCGGGGCTACTTGATATGTCCCGCCCTGTCCTCTTGTTTCAGTTGAAATTACGTCACCACATAGAATAACGCTACATGTTTCAAGGTGTTTCAGGGGACCTTTAAATGCAAATGAGTTGCTGCTCCCTGCACTCTTTTCCAGAACATGGCTGTACCAGAAATCATGCGTTTTTTTAGTTTTGAAAATACATTGATACATTTGGTTTTCTGTGCGCACAAATTTAAAGCATATGCACAGAAAATGACCCAACCTCTCATTCTCTTTATTATTGCGCTTAAACTGTCAAATACACACTTTTGAGTTAAAAACAAATGAGTTAACAGACAAAAGCAGTCAGTTTTTGGGGCAGTCGTGGCCTAATGGATAGAGAGTCGGACCTGTAACCAAAAGGTCGTGGGTTCGAGTCCCAGGTCCGGCAGGGATTGTGGGTGGGGTTAGTGAATATCCAGCACTCTCTCCGCCT
>JAUMHQ010060076.1:0-15916 GCA_032361165.1 Enteromius paludinosus | reverse complement strand
CCGTACTTCAGCGCCGCCCTTCTCCAGGTTTCCGACGGGAGTGGGCGGATGAGAGGAGGGGCGTAGAACTGTGCACACTGGTGTCCTTGTGGGTCCGGGAAGGAGGCGGCAGAGCGACGCCAGGCTGACGCTGGAGGAGCGAGCCGTCCAGAAAGCGTGCCACTAGGAGAGCGAGCCTCAAGAGGTGCAAGAGGCGCCGGTGCCGCCCCAGTTGTACGCCGCGAAAGGGACGAGCCACCAAGACGCGAGCAGCCGGAGCTGCCTGTACTCCGCCCCTTCCCGGAACTCTTTCCCTTCCTGCACTGCCTGACCCTCACGGCACGCCAGCAGCATGACGAGGACACCAGTTCCCCTTTTATTTTGGACACTTTTCCCCCTTTGGACACTTTATTATTTATTATTTTAAAATAAAAACAGCCTCTCCGAGGCATGACGTCATTCCCACTGTGTCTGTGTTGGCTCACTCGCGACAATATTCAAAATATATTTTTAAAAAGTACAATGTTAACATGTAGGTACACAACACAAAAAGCTTATATGTATGTAGTATAAGGCTACCTAATATAAAGTGTTAATAAAAAATTATTAAATCGCTAACAGCTAATCACTAAATGTTGACCGTCATCAGCACAAATTCATTATTTATATATCATCATTTATAATTCAGGCATACAAATTCACATTCAAAAGTGCTTAAATACATCAGGAAATTAGGTGAATAATTTGTATGCACACTATATTTTTTTACAACAAAGGCTTTATGCTGCAGTCTCTCCTTGCCATAATTACCATAATTACTAGATAACCCGTGACGTTCTACTCCGGGTAGGTTACATCCTCTCAATAAGACTCAGAATAATGTGTTTCTTTGGCAACATGTAATTTGAGCAATCAGTAAAGATGGCAATGTAACAAATAACAGTTTTTATGCAAATGCATTATTAATAAAAGTCTCATTTCAGCGGGATAGTAGATATAGTTATTTAACTAGCTGCGTTAAACTGTGTTGTGCATCTTACTGTATATTTTCAGAGTATTTGGGTACTATTAAGACATTAACAATAGGAACTGAGAAATAAGTGGTTATTTTGGTGCTGGAGGTGCTGCCATTTAGTTTCCGCATGACGTACAGTAGCAGTGGTCAGATAGTAATTAAGGGTTTTTACGAGAAACAGATAGCTTTAAACAAGTCGGAATCATAATTATCGTAATTACTACATGGCGTGAATGCACCTTTACTCATGTCATGCTGCTGATTTTTTTATGCCCAGGTTGCCCATCTCTGTCCAGGAGGACTGTAACTAATAGTAACTTGAGTACCCTGATTTGGGCCTACCTGTGCATATTTTACAAGCTTACAGGAAACAGTATATAAGAGGTGGCTGGAAAACATGCTTGTAGTCATACACCATCTCATTGTATTCTGAGTCATGCTTAAGTCATGCTCCCAGTTTCATGACAAGACCAAGACCTTGAAATATGGTCTTTGACTTGGACCTGAGGCTATCCATTTAAAAAAAAAACATAAAATAATTTATTTCAAAATTGTATTGTTCTTTGCTGTACTTTAGCAGAAGAAACGTCTTTACATTAAAAATCCTACTGCTACAACATGCTGCTTCCTACAGTATCTGTCAGTACCTATAAGACTCTTCAGTTAATGATGGACGTTGGCAGGGGATGGATTGATCTGACTGAAACCGGTAATTAGCCTCCAGTGGTTCCAGATATCATCCTACTCTCATGCTGGGGAAAACCCACTCATTTTGATGTGCTGAAAAAATATCAATTTTAAAAGTGTGCAAATATTGATTACATTCAAGAATACTATGAGCAGACCTTGTCTCCTATCCATTAAAAAGCACCACCAGCTTGAAGCACTGGTTATTCTGTGTTATACACTGTAACTTTCATAAGTTATTTACCTTAGCTACATAATATGCAAGTATTTATCACCTCTAACAACTTTGTCAAACCTTTTGGCCTGCAGTGCTCTTCAAAGCACTCAAAGTAGTCAAAGAGATGTTTTGCTTTCACTTAGTTAGGTAAAAGAGAAAGAGACAAACAGACAAGAAGAATAGTAGAAGGGAAAACGGGGCAGAAAGGAGAGCTGGACAGGCCCATTGGGAGGTAACATCTTCGGGAACTCTTGGTTGGAGACAGGTGCGCGGGATGGTTCGATGAAGTGGATGTCAGCCTCGGCAACTACGGGACTGTCAGTGCTATGCTAATGAGCCGCATAGATGCATTGTGGGAGTCCGTGGGGACTAGCGAGTTTCTTTGAGCTAGGCAAATGAGCAGTCAACGGACTACAGCTCTAACACAGTTGAGAAAAGAAAGAGGCTTCTCTTTCAGTCTGCTGTTGTTTAAACTCAGCTCTTTGTTCTCGTGCTGTGTTTGCTGAAGTTTTTCTCCATATTCAAACCCGACAAAGTAAAATAAGGGGTTGCTACAGTCAAAGAGGATTTTTTTTAAACCTAATGGATCAGATTTTTAATTATTGTTTTTTAAATCAGGAAAAACACATTTTCCCTTTCTTTCTATGTATATTTTTATTTCTGTGCAATTAAATAATTCCAGCGGATGTCACCTAAAACCTTTAGCTTCTGTAGAGTTAAATCAAAGGTCAACCTTTTTTCTTCCTGCACAGTATATGATAAGCCTTACCTGGATTACAGTCATTTATTACTTTCTCTTTCTTTGTCTGCCCGTGTATGTGGCCATGGAAATATACCTTCCAGTGATGTCCACTCAGATAGCAACAGCATCTCTGAACACTCTGAGAGAATGTTCACCATTAATAATGGTGGAGGGGCTGGAACCAGGAGCAGCAGGGCTGGAGACAGAGCAGGGTGAGTATATACTTTTATGGAGAGCACAAGAATGTATAGTTGATTGTTGTTTTTAATACATTTAGATTCAGTGGGGGTTATGTTCATTGATTTCACTTACATAAAATGTAATTAAATGTATGTATGTGTGTGTGTATATATATATATATATATATACTTTTATGATTAATTTATATTTATAAATGTGTATAATATACGTATATATGTATATAATCTATATATATTAGTTAATTAATTCATTTTTATTACTTGGCTTGGCATACTGAGCATTTTTCTAAGTGCTAATAAAGAAGTGTTGTTTCGTTAATACCTTTTTATCTATTCTGTTGTGATGCGGTGTATATGGTGTGACTGAGAATTCACCTTCCATCAAATTATCACGACCAGCCCTCCAAGGCCCGGGCAACAGCAGCGTGTCACTTAGTGGACGGGCATGATAGCAGAGCACAGCTGTGAGGCACGGCTGCTGCTAATTAAGTCTCATCACAGCAGCCATGAATCCAGCTTGTTTTCCTGACACTTTTTTTGGGGGAAAAAAATAGCCTCAGTAAGGTGTGTTACTGCTGTTTCCATCTTGTTGGTCTTCGTTTCCTGACAAACTGGTGCCCCTCTTGTCCACAATGGCCTTAATGAGACATCTTAGTTCACTCAGCAGTGCTTCACTCTAAATCGTGATGGAGTATCCATCTCCCTTCAAAGTATCACCATCCTGACCATTATATTGGCAGCTCAGGTCCAGGCTCATAGCTGGAGCAGGTGGCCGAGAGGAAGGCCACAGGAACATAAGACTGCTGGCATCACATGATTAGGCATAACTAATACTAATGGTCATCCACTGCCCATTACTGCCTGTCTGTCAGTTTTTCTATAGTACATTAAAATGAAATGGAGAAAATACACTCTTAAACCTAAAGAGAGACTACAGTTTTGGTAAAACATGAGGATAAGTAAACAATGACAGAATTTAAAAGAACTCCGAGTGAAGAATCCCTTTAGCTTGTCTGAATGGGCATTGTTTAGATTAATACAGATAAAATAGAGTTCAGGTCAAGTATTTGCAAAAATGATGCCTTAAAAGCAGGGTTGAAAACTGTTTTATTTATTACTACACTTCAGAGGCTACAGAAAACAGTTGATTTTTTCCCAGAAGATAATATAGGTTGCATTTACCCTGATCTTCAAATTCAAAAAGGCCCTTATGCACAAGTCTCTCAGTTGTCGTTGTTGTGAGGAGATAAATTTCAAAATCATACAATCATTGTTCGAAAGGGTTCAAATACACACAAAAAAGCTTGAAAACCAAAGAATTTGTGGCACCTGAGATGTCTGTGAAGTTGGCCCCCCATCCAACGCAAAAGTCTCAATTGTTTGTGCTCTGTTTGTGCTGTAAACATTTTGGTTTTTGCTGCTTTGGTTTGTTAAATATAAAATATTTATTTAAAGGTCATTCTCAGGTCGGTCAGCCCCCCAACATGCTCCAAATTCACCCCAAATAGTTTGTGCTTAGTTTGTAAAATATTGTATTTTAGTTTTTAAAATATTAGACATTACAAAAAAGGCAATGACATCACCAGCCCCCCGACTCTAACTGTCCAAACTGACCCGAAATAGGTTTGTGCAGGTAAAAACTAAATTTGTGCTGCTGTGTTTTTTGTTTGTTTTTTGTTTAGATTTTTTTCTCCACAATGTAGTTTAAGTAACAAGATAAGATCCAAACGGATAATAGTTAGGGATGTTCATATCGACCATTCAACCGAACCAACCTTAAGAATTTGAACCGAGCAATACTATCAGTTAAACGATTTAAAATGATTTTTTCCCTACACTTATTTTTGTTTGCTGCATGGTGAAAGAAAACACTGAGAACACTCATATTTCACTGAGCAAGCACCTGATGGAGAATACAACACAATGGCAATGTTGAATAAATGGTTATCAGAGAGTGAATCAGTGAGTGAATGTTTTCAAATTACGAACGGATTGTTATAACCTAAAAGGTCTGCACCGGACGCTCAGTCCCTTCATAATCTCTGGAAGCTCAGTGCACATTTTAGTTTTGTCTTTTTAATTAGATAATTAGTTGATTTATAGGCTGTTTAGTGTAGGGCCATTTATTTATGTTAATTTTGGTCATTAAGCCAATATTAACTGATTATTAATAACGATTATGTTACATTAAAATTAAATTAGAACATCAGAACGTGAGGATTCACATGACGCGCAGAGCTTATGCCAACAGAGAAAAACTTAATAAAGCTATAGAAAAGAAATAAATAGACCCATATGTGAAATATATACTGTAGCAGCCTATATGCAGAATTTCAGTTCATATCTGTGATGACCTCTTTAGACAGCCTGTTTCCTTTACAAATACTGTTTCATTGTGATAGTACACAAATAAAAGAAATATTTAGAATAGATTCGAACTAGGTCTTTTTCTTGAACAAGTATTGTAAGCTGTTTCCACTTTTATTGGGGGGGGGGGTAACTCGTCTTTTTCTTACAATTTACCACTCAAACATGCAATGTTTGATTTAATTTAATTTAATTTGATGTTGAAATAAAAAAAAAATTGTGAAAATTATTCACACACATTTTTGACTTTATAAAATCATTATCTGAAATCTTGGTGATCGTAGTCGTAGCCTACTATTCTTTTTGGCAGAATTTATCATTATAATTAACTTGATTATTTCCTGGATTTTCTATCACCATAGTCCCTAAACAAAAAATGAATCCCGTGTAGTTGCAGGAAATGGGATTTAAAATCGAAAAAACATTTTCCAAGCTCCCACCTCTGTAGTTTGCTCCCTGCACTAATGTATTATTCTGATTTAAGAAATTAATGTTCGGTTAACCAGCAACACAAAATAAAAAGCAGCACAAACAACTATTGAGCCTGTTTTGGGTCAGTTTGGAGCGTGTCGGGGGACTGGTGACGTCATTGCCTATTAAGTAAAGTCTAATATTTCAAAAACTGAAGCAGCACAAAAGGAATTTTTACCGGCACAAACGAAACACAAATAAACAAGACCATTTGGGGTAAATTTGGAGCATGTTGGGGGGGGCTGAGTGATCTGAGAATGACCTTTAAATAAATAGTTTATATCTAACCATCAACCAAAGCAGCACAAATGAAAATTTTTACAGCACAAACGATTGAGACTATTTTTGCGATGTTTTGCATTGGGTGGTGGGCCAACTTCACGGTGGTGCACCAGAAGGGTTTTTCTGAAGAACAGCACTTTAACTGTTCAGGACAAACAAGGGACTCATGAACCGCTATTACTAAACAAAACAAAACACAGCTGTGGATCATTCAGGAAGCAACACAGTTTTAAGAATCAAACTTTTGAATGTGGTCATTTTAATAAGTTCAACTATTATTTGCACTATATGTAAACATCTTTTATGTGAAATATCTTGTTCAGGTCAGTACTAAATTAACAATAACATACATTTTGTATGGATTTAAACTTGACCTCCACTGTACATGCTTTTGTAGTACATCCTCACTTAAAAAACTTCTATGAAAGAAAACAACCTTATGTCAGAAAAGATTTAGCTTTACCAAGGATGCAGTTATATAGACACATCCCGTTCCATCTAAAGTTCCTCCAGCCCTGTGGAGAATTTAACTCTGTGTCATATCAGATCAGACCAGAATCGCCTGAAGACTGCGTGAAGATTTGGTGTAGTCATTACTCACCCTGCTTTGGGATGTGTCTTGTTTGTAGGAACAGCAGGACTGATTGGAGGTCCCACAGAGAGATGGGTCTGATGAATGCGATTGGTCTGCAGCCACGGAATCCTGCCCCCGCTGTTACATCACAGGCGACGCAGACACAGACTATGCGGTTACAGAATGCAGAGACACAAACAGACCGTGCTATTCCACATGAACCTCAGCTGCCCAGCACTTCTCAGGGGTCACAGGTCACTGATGGTAAGACACTCTCTGTGGGTCAGAATATCATTAATGAGCTCAGGAGAGGTTTGCCCTTGAGATTAACAGCCAAATCCTTGGTTTCTTCAACATATTTGCTGCTTCTGCTGGAATTTTCTGTATTAACATTCACATGTGAATCATTTCAATCTGAGCGCATGTTCCAGGTGCAACGTTTATAATGTTAGCCTTAAACTTTGCACTCTGATGACAGCATCTGTTTACGTGTGCCAGACATGTATTCAGTGCATGCAAAAGTGTTGCATTTAGTTTTACCATAGCAACAAGACGTTCTCAGAGACCTGGGCCACAACTTTTATTTCCTTGAAGTTGTCCTTCTGTACTTTTCATACCTCTTTGTCTCCTAACAATCCTTTTATTTTTCAGAATTCAGTCCCCACCACAGCATCGTTACTGTTAACTAAAACTAAAGCTTTATTAAACGAAATAGATCTGAAATAAATCGAAATAAAAATATTACTTATAAGTACTTATATGAGCTGCATATGAACAAAAAAGAGAAAATATGTCAATAAAAATGACAAAATACAGAATTAAAATGAAAACTGAACATATATTTTTGAAAGGTTAATTCAAAATATGCGTGAATACTATGATATTTTATAAGTGATACTAAAATAGCACTGCTGCATCACGCTTCAAGCCCCCGCTGAAGTTAAGTATTATCTGTGCTGCAAATGAACATCCCCATTTTTGAATCAGACTGAACAAATTGTCTGATTTACATGTCAGTTATCTCATTATTTAGACTTTTTTTTTGGATCGTACTGGGATTATTTATTTTTGTTTGAGGTGTTTGCATAATGATTTTTATCACTTACATTTATGGAGTATTAGGCTTGGTGTAAACATAGCACCCAGTGGGTTTTGTAATATTTGCTCTTCTGTAGCCTTTAGTTAGAAACCTGAGAGGTGAAAAGAGAAGATTGGGTGCCACATTTTGTCTTTTTATGCTAATGGTAATTACAGGGGATAGAAGAGGCCACTCCACTGGGCACCCACCAGCCGAATCTCTTAAGTTAATGTGTGTGTAGTATTGCTCTCAGGTTTGATGCCGGTTAGCTTCACAGAGAGCATTCATGCCAGAAAATACTACATTGCATTTCTCTTTCCCACTATGAGCCATATTTTCTCCTCGGCCCGGCCTCCATTACCCATCAGCCCACTTTAGCTCTCTGCTCTTATTACTCTTACTCTTCATGTGTCGCTTATAGGAGCACACCAAACAGATGAATAAGCATCTCGATGAAGCCTAACTATTTTGAGGTCCCAGATATGAATTGCAGAAATGAGCAGAGCGTCAGATTTAACCCAGCTGACATTTATATTTTTAGACTGTTTCAATGTGCAGTTTTATTTATAAACATGGTTAACAGACGGAGCCGCTGCTGGAATGATATGTCTGATATAATGCCTGGTGGGAGCTCCGCTTCAGAAGAGTCAGATCATAGTGTGTGCAATATTTAGCAGCACATTATTAATAATTAACTTCTTATAGCTTTAGATTGTAAATGTAAATCTGACCATCTGTCTGACGTTTCTGGTCAAGTTGAATTAATTTGTCCTTTGCACAGCTTACATAAGGTTTACTGGAATAGAAATGCACGAGATGAGGCTCTGTGTTTAGAGCTTTTTACAGTGCAGTAATACTATAATATTTTAGTAACTGTTATTATGTAGTGTTGCAATAAAGTTACAAAGTGCTAGAGGGTAACCGTACTAGAATGCTGTAGAGAAAACAAAGTGACTGTCTGCCAAAGGACACTGTCGGAAACAGATTGTGTGAAGCCTGTGCACGCTTTCAAATGTACAGTAGGATTTTAGCAGGTTTGTAAAGCTCTGTCAGAAAAAGAAATTGTATGAGTGCAGATAAAAAAAAATTTGAGGCTTATGTTTCAGTTCAGGAAATCATAAAGTTGACGTTTTGCTTTAACTTACATAGTTTACAAGTTTATAAGCTGTAGCTGAAAAGTTGTATTAGTGAGAATAGTTTCGAAGTGACTGTGTTACTGTGTGAAGTAATTCAGTTGGATAAAAGGATTAAAAGCGGGAGGAAAGAGGAGGGATAGGGATGAGCTATCAGTACACCAAGCACATGCGGGCCTAGCCGGTACTGCCTGAAGCGGCTGCTAAATTGATTGGCTCTAGCTTTAGCAAGAGTCAAATGAATGTACTTCTATGGAAAAATGAGCATCAAAAAAAGCAAGAATAGAAACAGAAGAACGAGCACCTCTTTGTTGTTTGATTTCAAAGCTGAATTCTGTTAAGTATAGTGATATTTAGGCCGAAGAGTCTTTAAAACAGTGGATGAATAGAAATATAATGGTGGAACAGGAAGGAGTGCAAGCACAGCCTGAGACTGTGTGAAGTTCGGGGGTTTTAACAAATATTGGAAAGCTTTGACCTCTGAAGGAATGAATCTCTAAGACTCTTTCAAAAGCTCTCCTTTCAGACTTTTGAAGAGTGTACGTCTTTTGTGTATCTACACTTTTGACTAAAAAACAGAAAATACGCTTCTGCTTTTATGAATTCTTCTCAAAAGTGTCTTTCAAAGATTTGATGTCAATAACCTGGCAAGCTTTGGCAAAACCCGTCATTATTTCATCCTGAGAAGCGGTTCTGTGTCGGTTAGTTCCTTGTAAGCAAGAATTGGTTTCTTTGTGAACTGATTAAAATGAACCCGTGTGCTCTTTACTCCAGGATATTTTAGACTAAAAAAAGTCTTTCCAGTTTGTTGTAGAATATCAGACGAACTATCAGCGGATGGACAGGGGTCTGAGGTCTGATGGTCTGCTAATGTTGTGTTATATGCATTTTTCTTTTCACTCAAATTGATTCGCATGTACCCTGTCCATTATACATGTAGCAGCAGGTTTCATGGCTGTGCGTGTGCTGTTTTGGGGCGTATGATTGAGATCAGATGTGCTGCGTCTTCGCCTGCAGCCACCTATGTGTTTATGTCTCTGAGGTACTACAGGTGCCAAGAACTTGATGACTCAAAGTTTCAGGGTAGAGAAGTTCACTTCTGAGTGTCTCACCTCAAGAAAAGCCATCTTCCCACACAAACAGTGCACACTCCCTGCAGTGAGATCTGTGGGCGAGGGTTAAGTGTGGTATCGTTTTAAACTGCCGTCAGTGAATAAGTTTAGGGTTAGCATTAGCATTCTCTCTGTGCATTTTATGTAATGAATATGAGGAAAGCGCATGTTATATTTACTCGAGTTATACTAAGAAACACAAAAGTGATGCTCAGATGTTCTCTCTCTCTCTGTCCATCCCCCCACTGTCTTCTATCTGTTCTGAACACTGTATTCTGTGTAACATCATCAGGTTGTTTATCTTATGAAATATGCTTTTTGGAACGAACATCCTCACTTTAGCTTCATGCTCTCTGGGAATGTGATCTCAGTCCTCCTCCTCTCTCTTCATGTCCTTGAATAGACTAATGATAGATCATGCTCCACCTGAACCTGAGTTTTCTGCACCTGTCCTTTTGTTCTGAGAGGCTGAAGCTGTTGATTTCTTTGGTGTCATAAGTACATGGATCATTAAAAGCATAGCTAGCTCTGTGAAAATAAGTGATATGGGAGGCAGTTACTGATCATATGATCACACTGATCACTACCACTCAGACGTTTTGGGGTTAGTAAGATTTTTTTGTTGTTGTTTTTTAAATGTTTTTGAAAGTAGACTCTTATGCTCACCAAGGCCGAATTTATTTGGTCAAAAATACAGTAAAAAAACAAAATGTAATAACTTTTTATAATGTAATTTATTGCTGTGTTTGTTCCTATGATTTGCTCAAGGAAACATAAAAACATAAGTGCACAGTAATGCACACCTACGGAGAGCCTTATTCATTACAATCAATTGTACTTTCTGTCATTTTTATTAGTGTTGAAAGTACACCACTGTTATAATCTTAATGTTGCGGTATGTTTGTGGATGTGGATGCAGGGCCAAGTTGGCCGGTGGATTAAAAAAATCGACCGGCCAAGCTTATTTTTTACCCGCCAAAATTCTGAACGATTTAACACAGATATATCGAAAGCAAGTTATTCTGTATATTAAGTGTGCTCTGGACAGAGAGGAGTGACAACATAATTAAAACATCAATAAGAAAACCAACTTTTTGGTCATTTTAGATATTTTATTATAACTTTGAAAATGTCTATTACTTTGAATCTGATCTAGTCAGACTACTTGTTTTCTTTGTCCATGAAATCTGGCCTCCAGCTTCTGACGCCACTAGCACGAAACTACCGCTACATTGAGTGTGGGATAGTTAGTATTAGTACACAGTCGGTTCATCCTTTATAAAGCATTGTTCCAACATTAATAGTCATTAGTAAGCAGTTTATAAATACAGCTATAAATGCTTTGTTCTTGATTTATAATCATATCTATAACAAAGGAGATTTAAAGGCTCCTTATCTTCCAAACAGAACAAATAAAAATAACACAGAGGGATACAGAACTATTTCAAGATGTGAAAAAAATGTGAAACTGTACAACTGTTCACTTGAATGATTTATCATGAAATTGCATGAAAGGTTTAAAAAGCATAAAAAGTCTATTCATAAAGTATCTGAAAAAGATCTACTCAATGCATTAAATAATCAATAATTGATGAATAAATAAAATAATCTTAAACAATAACTAACATAGGATCCAATGCCATGTCTCAGGTCAAGTGAATGAATCATCTTATTACAGGCATCCAATACTGACGCCCCACGACTGGCAAAAATAAACATGTTCGCGCGAGCAGGTGAGAGAAGATCGAGCGCAAGAATAATCGCGTGCAGATGACATATCATGAGCACAAGGCTTTGAAATGAGCTCGCGGGCTCCCGTTTCTTCACATATGGATCCATTTTCCTCTTGTGGAAATGATTTACCGCACGTGCCAGCTTTGGTGGTGCGTTCGCTTATTAATGGCATAGATTTGTTTGTCCTTCAGGCACGGCACCGAAATCCGCGTTTTGATTCGGTTCGGTACATACCGGTTACTTAGCTACCGGTGCCATGCTGGTACCGGGTTTCGGTACCCAACCCTAGGCGGGGGAGCATCATAGAGATCAGCGAGAACTGATAGTGATTAACATTACTAGGGAAAAGATTTACTCGCCATGTGGCGGATGGCGCTTTAAATTTAACTCGCCAGACAGAGAATTTGCTCGCATTTGGTCGAGTGTTGTATGAGTGTTAATTTCGGACCCTGTGTGGATGTCACACTATTTTACTTTCATCGTTCAAATTTTTCATAAAAAGTATACTCAGTAATGTTAATGTCTAAAACAACACTTCACACAAAACTTTGAATAACTGGTAAACCAATCTAAATAGCTGTGGACAAGTAAAATGTCCAAACAAGCAGTTTCTGCTAAGCATAAACATGCCACACGAGGACCTCAAGGTCCAGATTATTAATGTGTGTATTATAAGAAAAAGTTATAAAAAAGACGTAGGACAACCATAATTCCAATTAACATGTTTGTAGTGATGTTAGTATATAGCAAATGTGTCGTAAGCTGTGTTGTGTTGTTGCGTTTTCAGATTTCTGATGCAGTTTGGGGGCCTATTTGGGTTTAGGTCCTTCTGAACATTGTAATGGGAGGATTTAGTCTTACTAAAACACACAAAGAAACACACACAAACCTGTGTGAAGAGAGTTTTGACTGGAACTGACCTCGGTGAGCACAGTCGGTGTGAAAACGACAGTGATCTGATGTGTAGTGTAGGGGCACCATTAGCAGTATCCTACTGAATAAGAGTGTGCCGTTTTTCATGTGAAGTCATTGTGATTTTTGGGGGGTCAGTTGGGTTTGTTGTGAGCTGGCATTAAAATATTCCTCACCACCAAATGCCTCATCATACTTGAGTGGTCAGAGATTAGACCGACAGACGGTGGCCAGCCTCATTATCTGACTTCAAGATGCTTAGACACCTTAACTTTTCTTTACAGAGGAATCAGCTTCAGCTGTCATAGGCAGAAAACCAGCCAAAGGTCAGGAGAGATTTCATAATCTCCTCCTCCCTCTTTTCTGTCAGTGTCCTTTCACCTTTTTAATATGCATGCAAATCTATCTACTGTATGTATGTGTTTACTATAGAAAACAGCCATTTTCCATCTGTTTGAATAGCTAGTGATGTTGATATCCAGTGACTCATGCACCTTTAAGGGGATTCACTGTACAGTCTGTCAAACCATTCATGAGAAGCACGGTGGTCTCAGAAGAGTAAATCTTCACATTTCCATTCTGACATTGATGGGCCGTTTGTCTGATACTGAAAGCTTGTTTGTGAGAGGATTGTGCAGTATAAGTGGTGTTCGTGTTGCAAACTGGCCAACAGGAAAGCTGTATGTGAGTATGTTCCTATAACTTCTTAAAGAACACAGATAATTCTTGATTTTTTTATCTTACTCATTTAACACACACCCGCACGCTCACTGTTTTGGAGGCACAACAGATGTTAGGTATTAGATAAATTATTAATATATAGCTCAAAGGCAGTCTTCGCTCCACAGCAAAATGTGTTCCTTACAGAAGCCTGTGGGAGCAGTCATTGCAGAAAGATTACTTTCTCATTGTTCAGTCAGCACAAACCCCATGAGGAGATGCTCCTCAAGGTGCCATTAAATTGTCTCACACATGGACCGATATTGGCATGGTCATTAGCTGTGTATGAACAAAAATAGTGTTAATAGTGCTGCACACAGGGTGCCATTGAACTGCATTCAGGACTAAATATCCTCAAGCAACTGTCTGTAAACTGTCTATGAGAAGTAAAATGATCATTAATATGTGTAAAACAACAACAAAGAAAAATGTCCCGTTAGAAAGTGACTGTAAAGCATCAACCCTAAAAATTACATTTGCAATTCAAAATGTAAAAAATCACAATACTAAAGTGTCTTTGGAAAATATTTGCTTAGACTGTTTTGACCCACAACTAGATTAATGTTAGATGTGTTAACCTATAGAGAAGCTGCTGCCAATAACATACAATCTACAATATATAGGTATACTAGGGATTTTTTATGTTTTGGAAAGAAGTAAAAAAAAAACTGTATGCTCACCAAAGCTGTTTTTTTCAAAACTACACTGTAAACAGGGAAATTATTGCATTTTCAGATTAAATATATTTTTCTAAAGTGTCTTCCTTTTGGTTTGCATTTTGTGCTCGGCATGTGTTAAAGCTGTGTGGTGATGGCAAACAAGAATCAACTGGCATTAGAGGCCTCCCACTGGTCTTAGTCACTAGTGATCTTGGAGAGCTGTTGTCCAAAGAGGAATAAACTCACATGAAGCAGCGTGAGCATGGTGTGAGCAATTTGAGGCATTTTACAGGAAGCACAATGAGCATTAATATTGGAAATTAGAGACCTTAACCATCAGCGCAGTTTGGTAAAAAAGAGGCTATTCAGTCACATTAAATATACAATAAAACAGGAAGTTCAGCCTGCCAGCCAAGGTGAGCTTAAATCGAAGGTATTTGTTACAGCGAGTCCATTAGTTTAACCGTTTTGATGGACTGAATTACAAATTATTAAATAATTTTATTTTTCTCACGTCTTGTCAATTCTGTTCTTTTAACATGGAATATATGTTTTACAAACAAGCATGCTGTATGTAGAATGGCTGCTTTTTCCCTTTAAAAAACGTACCAATAAAGTTACATTTTATTAGTCGATGTAGCTGTTTTTTCCTGGTATTAGAAAATAATGGGAAAATACCACTTTACTGAGATAAATAGAATTCCTCTCCATTATTCATGACTGATGATGTTTTGTTCTGTGCCTCTAGTTGTCAAATATCTATTCTTCGACTTGTTCGTCTGATAACTACATTTGGATTGTTTATGCATTTTCAGTTACACGAGAAAATCTAAATGTAAAGCATAAACAAGCCATACAGAAAGAAGTAATAATAAAAGGAGTGTAACATTCTGTACATGCACTTCATTTTGTGGCAGTGTGAGAATGAAGACCCAGTACAAATACAAAAATATAATGCAATTTATTCAAGCATTCAGAGTTTGAAGAATGCAATCCAATATTAGTTTAGCCAGAACAATACAAAAATGTGAAAGCAAAAATTATTGTGTGTGTTATTTACTCACATGCTCAAACTAGGTTTCTTTTTGCCATTAACCTGTGCCAGTTTTATCATCTTGCTTGTTTTTCTTCACCCCAATTGCTTATGTTGAAAATCAGCTCGGGTGCTTCAAAAACAAATGGAAAAATGCTGAAATGGTCATTCTTTACCTCATTATTCTTTAGCCGCAGACACTCTGGATTTAGAGATTCTCCCAGAGGATTCTGGGTCTGAGGTGGTACCAGAGACGCCCCCCCACAGTCGTCCTCAGGAAGACGAAGCGTCAGATCTCACTGAACCCAGCACCGACAGCACAGGTACTGTAACCGACACTTACATCACACTGATAAACGGAAGGTAATTATGTGACATATAGGTTTTGGTAATGGAGCTGTTCCAGTCAAGAGTCAGGATTAGGTTCTAAACCTGAACAACATTCTTATCAGCATCCAGTAATATTACCCACCCGTAGGGGTTGGTTGATGATTAGGTTAGATTTTGGGTTAGGGCTACTATTAGTAGAAAAGTAGAACAATTGTGCTTAACTTGGTAACTAACATGGACTATTAATGGACACGCTTGCAGTTTATTTTGGACCAGAGCACGGTTCACATGAAAAATTATCAAATGGATCTGGCAGTGCACTATTGTACCAAACCCTAGAACTCAAATTCAGATCCACATTTGTTCAGGAAATAAAGCAGCATGCATTTGCTTTAGCCAATAACACTCATTAGTGTCTTTACACAGTGAGTCTGCAGTGTAATTGTCCAGCATGAGTGCAATCAGAGCGACAAATGAATGGTTTGCAATCAGCTGTCCCCTCAAAAGAGACCATTTGCAAATAGCAGAAAGCCACCTTCATGCAAAGCACATAGACACAAGTGTTGTTCACTCTGCTAAACAGAAAAGCAAATGATATATATTTATTACACGGCTCTCTGGAATGCTTGATTCTGATTGGTCAGTTGAGACATTTGCAGGTTCATTATTTT
>JAUMHQ010059969.1:0-15934 GCA_032361165.1 Enteromius paludinosus | reverse complement strand
ATATACACCTCTGCATGTGGGTATGGGAAGCTTTTTAATTTGGTAGGCAAAATGCAGCCGGAATTCCCCAAAATAGCCCCAGAGTGTAAAAGGTTAAGGCTATTATTTGAAGGCAAAGTGTTACTTGCATGTCCATTCACCACACCCACATTGCATAATAATACCACAAGATGGTAGCAAGGAGCTAAAGCAGAATTCATCAGGTCAATATTTTTTTTCCTTCCATTTTTCCATCATGTCTTTCAGTAATATCCAGTAACACTCAAGCCATCGCACTTGTTCCAGCAATTAGAGAGAGAAGGTCCACTGAAAACGACCCATTCACTTTCACAGAGCCTAGCTGTGATATTATGCTTTTTGTGGCACCCTTTCCCACCTCAATGCATGGATTTGAAGTTGCTAAGCAACAATGTGCACAATAAACACTGTAGCAGTACACAGAGATGACAGCTGGTAACTTAAGGAGATTAACTGTTTTGCACCCTTTGAGTTAACTATGACTGTTAATTAAGACTTATATACTGCAAACCATTATTGGCCACATTTTCATGTTTTCTTGAAGGGGAAAAAAAAGCATAAGCACTGCAGAAAGCCTAATTTTATGGAAATTGCCCAATGAAGGTCAGCAAAAAGCGCTCATAATTAACAATACACGCAGCTGTTTGATTGTCCCGTAACAGGGAGTGCTGAACGTCACAGCTGTTGCTTGTCTAATGTGTACCACCATCTGCACTACTCCTGAGGGATAACAAGCAATGTAGGAAAATGTAAGAAAAGGTAACCAAAGACATTTTTGCGGAATGAATCATCCCTTTTCAATGTGAAATGTACAATGTACAAGAACATATTTTTGGGAATTCTACCAATAAAACAGAGGTGCTATGTTTCATCTCATGTCTGCACATCAGCTGGCTTTGAACTGACTCAAAATCAATACCAGACTCAGAAAATATATTTTTAGCTAGCTCACACGTCTCAGTTCATCTTCCTCGATCAGGTCGTGGGTACGCCCAATGATGCACGGGAAATGTCTGAACTACTTTCTCATTGTTGGCTTGGGTGAAAGCTCAGTGATCCAGGGAATGAATTTAGGAATGTGTCTCTATGAAGACGGTTTTGAAGGACCCTAATGCAAGTCATGTGGCCACGTAAACACTGTAAAGTTTCAGAGATGACAGTTGCATTTAAATATGGGAGTGAATCCCCTAAGTTACTGTTTTCAAGCTACAAACAAACTGAAGACTGCTATTTTTGGTACCCACTATTTTTGACCAAAATAAAATTACAGCAATCAAAGACTTTTGAACTAAGTCAATGTTATTTATTGGAAAGCTTACTTCGAAATTTTGGTGCAGTGTGAACATGGCTACTATACAGTGAAATAGTCCTACATGTAAATGATAATAAAAGTTAAAAAAGTTCTTTAAAGCCTCTCCTTCCTGTATTGTACTGCATGTTAGATATTATTTGTCTACACCTGGCAGGGTGCAGCAACAGGACATACAGAACGACTTATTTAGAGACTGGCAGCAATCCTATCTGAAAATCTTAAAAGAAGTCCTTCTTCAGTATAAGAATGAGTCATATCGCCACGCTCCTGCCCTTAGCTCTTATAGGCGGCAGCCCTCACAAAGATAAGAGGAATTCTGTGCCTTTAATAGCATGGGCTCTGTAGGCCACGAGATAAAGCAGACATGCTATCAAACGCAAGACGGTGTCAGGGGAGACTAATGGAACTAAGCAAGTAGTGTGAAGTGGGTGTTCAATAACTTTGCAGAGAAGCTGGACGCCATGATATTTCCAACAAATTATCACCAAATGAAATGTTTCCATGGATTTGAAGATGAACCATTTAACAGTAATTTATTTGCTTTGTTTTAGTGGCAAACAGTGCTGGGGAAAGTTACTTTTAAAAGTAACACCCTAAAATATTGTATTACTCCCTAAAAGTAACAAATTATGTTATTTAGTTACTTTTCATGGAAAGTAATCTGTTAAGTTACTTTTGAGTTATATGTAATTAAAAAGTAATGTGTTCTTTACTTTAAAAAAGTAATCCGCTTACATAACCCGAGTTACCTAATTGACATATTTAACTTACCCCAACACTGGTGCCAAACATGTTGGTATTTTGTGGCCATACTATGATGCTTGGGGATTCAGTTTCACAAGTTAAAAGCTAAAGAGGAATCACAGGTCCGTTGTGTTTGATGTTTTTGCAACAATATGACTAAGATGCTTTCCATCTGGTGATGTAAAACTATTTGCAAAAGGATATTTATGGTATGATATGATATTTTACCAAACATAATACTGATAACACTGAGACTTTAATTAGACTGAGATTTTAATTACTAAATTAAGTTCCGTTTATTAAATTCAACTGAATCTGAAATAAAAACAGTTCTGTTGAGTATTAAAATAGATAAGCCATTTGGTCATACTTTTTTGTGGTAGTTTATAGTTTATTTCATATCTCTGTCTCAGTGTCACATGATTTTTCAGAAATCACTCATACCGATTTGGTGCTATAGAAAGTTCCAAATAACAGTATTAATTTGAAACAGATATTTTTATAACATTGTGAATGTCCTAACTGTCACTTCTGATTTATTTAATGCAACCTTTCTGAGTAAAATATTAATTTATTAAAAAAAAAAAAATAGTCTTACTGACCCTAACTTTTGAAGGATAGTATATGCAGTAAATCGTCTGCCCAGGGAGCATTACATTAGGGTAATATATCAGTTTTAGGCCCTTGGGTTCTCTCTCTATTTCCCTTTCTTACACAGTCTGATGTCAGTGTTTTGGACTTGACCAAGTAGGAAGAGTCCAACAAAAAGGCAGGGGTAGAGGCTTACACACCCTCTAATCTCCCCAACACTCCACACTGTCCTGCAGCACACATGCTCACAAACACACACACACACACACACACACACTCCAGATCTCAATCTCCTCTTTTGCACTAAACATGCTCTGTTGGGAATTGTGTTTAGCCCTACTGATCACCGTCTTCCCAGTGTGGGCTCTGCCTTCAACAAACATCAAGATCACACAAGGTGAGTGCCACCAGAACCAAAGACAAGGATACAGTGCAGACACAGTTAATATGCTTTAATTTGCTTCTTTACAAATAGACAGTCTCAGGCTAAACCAGAGATGCTTTGCCAAGTTATAGATGCTTCTGTTTATGATGCATAGCTTCAAAAATCTTGCAGCCAGTGTGCCCAGTGAATGAGGATGTGATATGAATGCTATACTTGCAATGCTTTATTGATTTACAAGAGCTCAGACTTATAGTGAAACCATCTTTAAAGGTTAAGTATGACTCAGATTTGAAGGGCAAGAAAAGTTCTGTAACAAATTATGCTGGAGAATAAATGCCAAATAAACAATTAAATCGGTTTCCTTAACCTTGCAATTCATGTGTCATTTATTTACGAAGCATTTTCTTACATTTAGCTGACTTCAATTATTGTAATGTTATATTTATTTGTACTGTAAGATTAATAATTTTTTGGTGGAAAGCATAACCTGTATTTGTTTAGCTCTTGCACAGTTCAAACTAAATTGAAAGCAGACTGGTGCTGTGGAAAGAAAACAATGACATTATATTTTGAAATCAGCTAAATGCTCTCCAGATGCTGTTTCAGATAACGTAATAATATATTTTTATGGTGTTTGTAAGTGTTTGTACTATTATGTGCTCGTGTACGCCACTGAACTGCTAAATTAAAACGGATTTAATGTCATTACCGTTTGCTCCAGCACTGCCTCTGCAACTGTCAGACTCAAACCAGCCTGTGACATGTCCGCTCTTCTGGACTGAGTTTGAAGGTTACTGTTACCGCTTCTTCCCCTTGAACCGCACCTGGGCCGAGGCAGATCTGTACTGTGCCGAGTTCTCAAACGGCCACAAATCTGCCAAACTTACCTCCATCCACAGGTATGGACTCGTCACTGACAGACAGTGCTGCCATTTGTCTTACAGTACAGGATTTTTCTGGACTTTCTAATAACATTTTTCTTCATAGCTGGGAGGAAAATGTGTTTGTGTACGATCTTGTGAACAGCCGTGTACCAGGAATTCCAACAGATATTTGGATTGGCCTTCATGATAGAAGACAGGTAAATATTAAGAGCAACACAAAATACTGATTTTTCAATGATTCACTGATGTTTTAGTCTGAAGCGGTCATGATTCCTAGCAATGGATTAAAACATTAACAGCTACGTGACTGACATATCTTGTGTGTGTTGCAAAAGGTTAAGCCCAGAATGTAAATCCTCCCACTAATAGTGGAATATATAGTTTCTCTGAGTGACGTTTAATCATTTCCAGACTGTGGTGAACCAACACTTTGGTCTAGCAACAAGTTGAGGTAGATTGTTTATGGATGATGCACCAAAGCTGTGAACTGAATATTTTAGTTATTACTTCAGGGTCAAGGGGCAAGTGATAGTGTGATAGTGTTGTTAAATACAGTTTGTCGGCAGGAGGGCACTATGGAGTGGACAGATGGGTCACCCTATGAATACAGTTACTGGGATGGAAATCAACCAGATGATGGCATCCATCGAATCCCTCAGGAGGAAGATTGTGTGGAGATCTGGTACCGACAAAACAGTGGTGAGTTCACATTTTTCTGAATCACATAACACATTAGTTTAGGTAATTTAGTCCAGTTAAAGGGTTAGTCCACCACAAAATTTAAATGTTGTCATTAATCACTTACCCTCATGTTGTCCCAAAACTAAAAAAGCTTTGTTTGGCTTCAGAACACAATTTAAGAAATGTTTGATGAAAGCTGGGAGGCTTGTTCCATTGACTGCCAAACAATTACGACTGACAAGGTGCAGAAAAATATGAAAGACGTCGTCTGAATGCTCCATCTGCCATCAGTGGTTCACATGTAATATTATGAAGCTACGAGAATGCTTCTTGTACAAAAAGAAAACATAAATAATGACTTAATTTAAAGATTTGTTACCGTAGCATCACCGTAGTGCCATATTGTAGATCATTCGGTGTATGCATATTAGTACGCAGTTCTGTGTTAGACACAATGGAAAGATACGTCTTATCCATTGTGTCTAACACAGAACGGCGTACGTAACGTGTGTCCACCGGATGCTGTACAAAACGATGATGCTACGGTGGCTAATTAAGTCGTTATTTTGATTTCTTTTCATTTTTTTTAGGGTGGGGTAACCCTTTAAGATAACTAACATTAAATACTATGTTTTTAAAATAAGTATTCAAGCTCACCAAGGCTGCAGTTTATATTTAATCAATACAGTAATATTGTGAAATATTATTTTTCCATTTTAATACATTTTCAAATGTAATTTAACAGTGAGATGGAAAAGCTGTATTTTCAGCCACTCTTCAGTCTTTCAGTAATCATTCTAATATACTGATTTATTGCTCGAATAACATATAATTATCAATGTTAAGCACAGTCAAGGTGCCAAAGATTTTTGTGGAACCAGTAAAAATGTAAGAGATATAAGAGATATATGTAGATGATTGACAACCCCACTAAATATGTCAGGACAGCGCAAAATGAAGAAACTGTTTGCATCTTTCTATCTTTTGCAGCACTGAGGTCTTGGAATGACAACAATTGTGATAAGGCCTTTCCATTCGTCTGTAAGATTCCTACACTGGAAAACTAACCTCAGACCTAAGATCCAGTTGTTAATAGTCTACACTGACACCCCAACATCACTCAATCACAGTGTAGCAACAAGATGTCCGCTCATCTCCATCTCTGCAGTGATGATGAAGGGCTCTCTCAAGGCACTTCATTTACATTTATCTCCCCTTCATTCCAATTCCTTGTCCCCATTGTCCTCCAGTCACTGTTGTATATACAGTGGGTACGGAAAGTATTCAGACCCCCTTAAATGTTTTACTCTTTGTTATATTGCAGCCATTTGCTAAAATAATGTAACTTTTTCTCATTAATGAAAAATTTAAGGGGGCCTGAAAACTTTTCAAACCCACTATATATATATATATATATATATATGTATATATATTTTGCAGCAATGCCATAGAAGATCAATTTTTGCTTTCCCAAAGAATCTTTCAGTGACCAGTTCTTAAAAGAAGCATTTGTTTCTGTGGCACATCTTAATATCTAAAGAGAATCTTTTGTGGAATGGAAAGCTTTCATGAATGTTAAATGTTCTTCATGGAACCAAATCCAAAAAATATGATGTTTTTAGTGTAGACTGTGAGCTGCAGTATATGGCTAAACTGAACTAGACTTAACGCTTAGTTCACCAATGTTTTTTTTTTAAGGAAAACTGCTGTCTCCACTCAATCATCTGGCTATTATTTCCTTCTTTTCTGATACGGTACGTTTGCTGGAGAGCCCCAGGATTTAATAAAAAGTCAGAAAATGTCTTTTGTTCTTAATAGAAAGGATATTTGTAATTTCTTGCAGACAGGTATGCGTGTGTTCATATTATGACTCATGAGTCTTGATCTGGAATCCCAAACACTGCCAGTGTCCATCTGTGCACTTTATTTGTCACTGACCCAGGAGGTGAGATTCTAAAAGAGAAGGCATTTAAGCCTCTGTTGACTGCAGAGCTTCAAAAGACAGAAAGAGCTTAACCTCAGCTAGGCATATGACCTTTTTTGCTTTTCTCTCTAGTTTATGTACTCTGCTAATTATTAGTGACACAACAAAAACCTCAATCTTTATCCACACAACTGCTAGCAAGGCTCCCAAAATCCCTCTCCCCATTAGCTGATCTGTATTTTTAAGTGTGTTGAATTGGAAGGACAGGAAGGAATTTGTATTACACTTCAAACTTAATTCAACACTGTCACAAAATAGTAAGTTTAATAATAATAAATAATAGTAATCGGTAATCAGTAATCATGTTTATTTATTTAGAACTTACCTCAATATTTAGAAAATAAATGGCACATGTTTCTGTGTTTCCATTGTTTTTATGCAGATATAGATATCTTTGACCATTGCACTTGTTTCTTTGCATTGTCTCATGCATGGCAAATTGCTTTAAAAATGTGGTAATGAAATGAATAGTTCAACTTTTAAAAATTGGGAAATTAAGTTGGACCATAAAAGATGGAAAATTTACTAAATAACCTCTGCTTTAATTGCTTTTCTGGATGGGAATTTTGTAATGAAACCTCTTTTTAAATATGTCAAGTGGAATATTCAATTTGTAGATTCATAAACAAGGTAGTTTTGATGATTATGCCTGACCCATGTGCACAGTGGGGTTAAGCTGTTCCCCTGTTGCTGAAGAGAGTAATTAATCGACCCTCTTGTAAACCTCAAACCTAGTAATTATCTCCCTCTTAAAGCCTGCAGAGAGAACATTTTTACACAAACAAGCCTGAATCTTTTTTTGTGTGATTTAATTAGTGTATTGCCAGGGTCATCCCTGCAACTGGTTTAAACAAATGTTTTAAATGGATAACAGAGGAAAAGGTCACTTTTGTTGCAGATGTCATACCATAAAAATAAAAAGCACACTAAAACAAAGGGAGAAGTCCAGTATTAAACACCACTTTAATGCATTATGGAACAACCAAAATACACTTTCCTCACTCAATACATGTCTCTGATTGATTCACACATTACAATCTCTGTAAAAGAGACCTTTAAAGGGATTCTGCTGATCAGAGTTTTGCTTTATTTCTTGTCACACTTATTAAACCATTCCGTGAACAGCATCAGTAGAACAAACTCTCAGAAGTTTCAGTCACCCTTGAAACCAAAATCTTTCTGTCAGTGAAGTATTTTTATTTCTCATGATTCATCTATATTCTATTTAATCTATATCGCAACATGCTTTGTTCAATTCTTCGCACAAGATATAAATATATACAGATATGTTTTAGAGATAATTAAATAGCTATTATTATATGCTTTTTAAAATCTGAATAAATAAATAAATACTTATCTTCACTGGCACAGCATCATTATTATTACCATGTATTAATATTACCACTCTAATCATTTTTAATCATCTACACTAACATTGGCATTGGTGAAAACATACAGCTGGACTGACCACAGAAGAAAGATTAAGACGACAGATACAGTAATGTTTCTGATTGCACTTCAATTCTATGTTAAGTACATATTTTTTTCACCCCAAAGATATCCTAATTATGCTCACATACTCCATAGACTGACTGAGAAAGATTTGAGACAAAATACAGCTCAGAGATGATGATAATACAGTACATGAACTGAACTTGGCAAAAGCGTGGAGTGAAGGCAACAGTGCAAAGAGAAATGCATGTATCTGCACCTTCTTGGCATGGCATTATATTGCCCAAGCTGTGAAAGCATGTTCACACGTGCAGACACTAACAATTTACAAGGTGATACAAACCTCTACAGAAGCCTTATGAAGCCATATGTTATTATATCATTTTCTTGTTCTCAAAAAATAAAATAAAAATCTGTGTATGCTTTATTTGTAAATATAATAATATTACATAATAACTAATATTTTTACATAGTATCTCACATGCCAGCAGGATTATACATATATATTTTTTTTAAATACAGTAAAAACAGTAATATTGTCAAACTATGTGACCCTGGATCACAAAACCAGTCAGAAGTAACCTGCACAACACTACACTGAATGGGTCTAAATTATCGACCTTTCTTTTATTCCAAAAATAATGAAGATATTTTGTAAATTTCCTACTGTAAATATATCAAAACTCAATTTTTGATTAGTAATTTTATTTTATTCTATTTGGACAACTTCAACATTTTTGCTCCCTCAGATTCCAGTCTGTAGTATTAGTTGTATCTCAGCCAAAAATTGTCACATGATCCTTCAGAAAGAATTCTATTATGCTGCTTATTTTATTTTTGTATAATTCGTGGTACACTTTTTTTAGATTTACAAAGTCTAACAGAACAGGATTTTTTGAAATAGAATTTTCTGATGAACTGAATGCATCCTTACCGAATAAACACACGCATTTCTTTTAAAACAAATCTTTCGTACCGCAAACATTTGTGATGTTAGAGAGATGACAGAAAAAGCAAAACAAAAAAACTTAAACATAAAATAATGCATGGCCTCTTAGGGTTTCTGTAGACTTCAGCTGCCGTAAGTTCAAACATTTACCAAACGCACACTCACAAACACTGAAACACGATCAAAGATCAATATGTGCATGAAGAACAGTGATAGGGGTCACAAAACACAATCAAACCAAGCTTTGGCGTAAAATTGTACTTGAAAAATTCAAACCAGGCAACAAAAATGACCAACTGTGCTGCCACAGATTTTAAAACTACTTCAAGAACTGCAATCATATTGTAATCTGAAAAAAGAAACAATATGATTATTAAAACACTGCAGACCAAACCAAGTGGTTAGGTATGGTCTCAACTGCCCGAGCCTCACAGCGGCTCTTCCTCAGGACACCTGAGCAGCCTGAACGCAGCCGAGGATCAGATGATGATGAGGTTATTGAGCTCCCATCTAAGATAGTATCAATGTGATAAAAAGAAAACGTGGACAGCAGGCTTCTGCTCGTAATCATAAACAGAGCTTTTTTCTACGGTCTACATCTCCCCATTATAATAATGTAAGGAAGAGTGAGCACAAATAACATCAAGACAGAGCCCACTATTCTATTAGTTAATGTTTTAATACCAATAAAATTATACACAGAAACTCCGGGACACTCCCAGATGTTTGTGTTTGAAGTTCTTTACCATAGATGTCTATCCCAGCTGCAGTGCTTTTGCTGTGTTAGTATTATGTGACCTCGAGCGAAGCCGGAGAGACGCGGTCACACTCAGCACGGGAGCGCAGGCTGTGCCACTGCTCAACTGCCGTGCGCTGAGAGCCCAGGAGCCGGCGCCAATGTGTGCTTTCCTGTGGCCCGGTGGAGAACTGGCCAATCACAATGCGCCCAACAAAATCGTTGCTACTCTTCACGTTATGCCCGTAAACTACGAAGGAAAAACATACACATCAATGTTAAAACCAGTGGGATTAAGACAGTCTGTTTTCTCCAGAGATGATTTATAGATGAATAAAAAGGCATTCCATAATTGATAAACATTACACAGTTATTGAACCAAACCGAATCAACAGTAAACTAAGTAATAACTGTTTGCTGTTGTCTTTTTAGAGTTTTGAATCCAGTTGCATTATTGAAGCATGAATCTCTTGTTTATTACTGTAAATCTGCTTTAAAACTGTAATGTATTAATAAGGTTAATAAAAAAACCTAACATTTTAATAGCAGCCATGGTTGAATGGAGTTTCTGTATTATGAACTATAAATGAATTAAGTTTTTCCCTCTCTATTCACTATTTTAACTCTATTTAACACATGAATTCTAAAAACCACGAAACATAAAATAAATTGAAGTATGAAATGTAAAATATTACAAAGATATGTTAAAATAACTAAAACTAAACCTAAAAACTAAAACTATGTAAAAAAGAAATTATATACCTAATATAAAATACAAAACAATTCTTAATACTTTAACTATATAGATATACAAAAATAACATTCAATTCAAATTATTAATAATATTTATAAGAGTAAATCAATCATACTACAGTAATAGTAACACAAATGTGTCCTCTCTTCTCTTTGTCTTATTATTCATGTCAATCTGTTTTTCTCTGCCTCAAATCCAATTTTCTTAATGGAGTCGGGTCAGAGTACAAGGCCCTGTTAATTTCATCATTGCTCATAAACAAGATTGAAGACTTCTCTTCTCTGTGATTTTCCTCTCTTTCCTGTAACTGGAAGTGGAGTGCTGGGAAAACAGCAGGAAGCGCAAACAATATTGTCACAAAGCCCAGAGGTGGCAGTCCATGATGCAGCCGTACTCCAGACAAGGATCTTGCAGCATCACGACTTCAGCTGCAAACCAGAGCTGGTGATAGGCCGTCACCAAGCAACATCAGCTCTCCAGAAGCACTTTATCCTACCGCATGCCGAGGACTCCTTCACCTCACTGTGGCTGAACTTTACAGCTAAAGCTGGTAGTGAAAGCGTATTTATCTCGGTCAGTCCATTTCACTGATGAAGGAATTTAAGGTGTGCATTAAACCAAAAAAGGATAGGAGACTCTCCTGTTTTTAGTGGAGAGCTGCTTTGAGAGCCTTCAGACTGAATGTAAGTTTAAAATTTAAGTTTAAAAGCTCAGTCCCCTTTCGATGTAACTGCACAAAAATGAGAAATCAGCATGTCATCCAAAATTTATTTCAAAGTCTTTTTTCATTTCATATTCTCTGGACTATTTCTGTCTAGTAGAAATAATTGAAATAATCCAACCTGTCAATATTTTACTTTCTCCCTTGTATAATCCAAAAATTCAAATAAACGAGTTTGTTAAACCATATTCTTCTGTCTTCATGGTTTGCAAACCACACGTCAGCTAAAAAAAACACAATCTGAGCTGTCTGGATGGCTGACATCATGATCTGGAAGCACAGAAACAGGCGTGGTGTGTGTTAGGACTGCACTGGCTATGTTGAGAGGATCACATCACCAGCTATGTCACATTTAATGGTCCTGAGGGAACTCTGCTGCTCGGGCTCGTTCATATTTGATAAAACCACAACTGTGATGAGGTACAGATCATTACTGCTGCTTTAGAGTGGGAAATACTGAGGTTTAGGAAACAAAGGCATCAAGAGTTATCTTATAATGCATGTATGTATCCTATTCCAAACGAACAATGAAAGGGGGAGTATTTGAAAAGTAAAGTTAAGGGAAATCTCTAGCTCTAAACATTACCTAACATAAACATAAATATCAGATGACTTTATTATGAAACACTGGATGTTAGTATTATTTTGAAATATTTACTTAAATATTGATTAAAAGTAAATAAACAACGCATTAATAAAATATAATAATAACAAAAATAATAACATACAAATAATTACTGTAGTGTTCATCTTATTGTTATTGCTATTGTTACTATTATAATTTTATTTTTATTATTAGAATGTTAACTAAACTAATTATTAACTATCTGATTACTTGATTTAAACAATGGATGTTTGTATCATATTTTAATATTTATTATTATTACTTGTAATGTATGTTTCCCCATGAACTAATCATCTATGAACTCTCGTCTCCACCCACCTCATGTGTTGTCATGGTCACTGATATGTTCTCCACCCATCTCATGTGTTTCCATAGTTACTCATCTGTTCTCCTCCCCCTCTGTGTCCTTACCTCCTGTATAAATACCCCAGAATTCCTTGTGTTCCCCACTGATCATTGCGTGTGTATTCTACCACCTCTGTAAGCGTCTTCCCTTGTCTTTCAGTATTTGTGTTTGTATCTGGATTTACCGTTGCCGACTTCTGCTCCGTCCTTGACTCCTCTCTTGCACTGCCTCTGACAAGCCTGATTGGATTCACATGCTTCACATCCGTTTCATGACAGAATGATCAGCCCAAAAGAATCCAGCAAAGATTCCCGTGCTAGCTCAGCTCGCGGCTGGGATTCATTGCGGCGTTTATGCTCGATCTTCCAGCATGGGCGTTGCATTGAGGATTACGTCGAGGAATTTATCTCCTACAGTCATTACGTTCAAGCTGACGAGGATAAGATTAAGAACTGTTTTTTAATGGGACTCAACCCAGAAATCCTTGACGAAGTGGACGAGGTCATAGAGGAAGACCCGGCATGGATTATCGCTGAACTGATAGACGAGGTGCTTATGATCTGCGGATCAACTTTTACTGTTGGTGACATTGATGACGAAGTGAGTGAGGTCATCATCGAGCGACGGAATCACCGACTTGGGAACATCCAACCTGAACCTGTGAGCAAAATCACCTCTATCTTTGAGCTCGTGATCAAGACGGCTGTCGGCGCCAAACTTGAATGCAAGATGGCCGTCGTTCCCGAATCTGCTGACGCTTATCCACCATTATGGTTGCCAGAGCCGTCAGAAAACCTCGCTGTGCCTAACCCATCATTAGGGTTGCCAGAGCTGCCAGACACCCTCGCAGTGCCTAACCCATCAGTATGGTTGCCAGTGCTGTTTTCCTTCCCTTTGGTCTCAGAACCAAAAGATGGGTTTTAATCGGGTTTAAATATTGGCGGTTCGGGATCCGCAAACTAGGGGTTTTTAACTCCATTTCACGGTGAGAGAGGTCGTTGTTAACTCCTTCAGTGCCGTTTTTTACAGCCAGGAGTGCTGTTTTCCAACCCTGCGGTTTCTGGTCCACAAATAACTGGTTTCAGTCCCGTTTCACGGCGACAGGGGTCGTGTTTAGTCCAGTCAGTATCGGTTGTGCAGCCAGGAGAGCTGCTTTCACCCATCATAGCGACTCCTGATCCGCTAGTGATGGGCTCCAACATCACGTCACAGCAAGAGGGGCTGTGTGGTGTCCAGTCAGGTTCAGTTGCACAGCCAGAAGAGCTGTTTGAGATCCAGTTGTTCCGGTCACCCCGACCGAGGGGGTGTTGTAGGTCCTCGCGCTTCCTAGCCCGCAAGTAACGGGTTCTAGCCCGTTTCATGGTACGAGGAGCCATGCGTTGGCCTGTTGGTCCCGGTTGCACAGCCTGAGGAGCTGCAGAAGGTCCTCGCGGTTCCTAGCCTGCCAGTAGCGGGTCCTAACCCTGTAGCATGGTATGAGGAGCTGTGTCCAGAAGCAGTGGTCTGCGATTTGGGTTCAGTGTGGCCGGATCCGCCAGACCCGGTCTGTGATCCAGATCCATTGTGGCCGGATGCACCAGACTCGGTCTGTGATCCAGGTCCACAGTCACTTTGATTCGCCGGAGGTTGCTGAGGTTAACGATTCACTCGAGCCCCAGGAAGATGGTCAGAACCTCCGGAGCCTGTGTGTGGATTTGAGTCTAAAAGGGTGCTATTTCAGTCTGTTTGGTCTCGTAGGGCGCTATCACTGTCAGGTCAGCGTAGAAGTGCAATAGCACAGCCTGTTTGGTCTCGGAGGGCGCTATCACTGACTAGTTAGCCTAGAAGGGCACTAGCTTAGGCTGTTCGGTCTCGAGGGGCTCTATCTCAGCCTGCTCGGCCCAGGAGGGCGCTATCACTGCCTGTTCGGCCCAGGAGGGCATTAGCAGAGACTGTTTGGCCCAGGAGGGTGCGTTCATTGTCTGTTTGGCCGAGGTGGGCTGTGCCGCCATCCGCTCCGCCCTGGAGGATGATCTCGCTGTCTGTTTGGCCCAGGAGAGCAATGTCGCTGTCTGACCGGCCCAGGAGGGCTGTGTAACCGTCCGCCCCGCCCTGGAGGACATCCTCGCGGTCTGGTAGGTCCAGCAGGACATGCTCGCGGTCTGGTCGGTCTAGGAGGACATGCTCGCTGTCTGGTCGATCCAGGAGGATATGCTCGTTGTCTGGTCGGTCCTGGAGGACATGCCAGCGGTCTGGTCGGTCCAGGAGGACATGGTTGTTGTCTGGTCGGTCCAGGAGGACATGGTCGTTGTCCGGGTTGCCCCGGAGGGCATTACAGTCATCTGCTCTGCCCTGGAAGGCTCTTGAACTGTCTAGTCGGCCCAGGAGGGCATGCTTGATGTCTGGTCGGTCCAGGAAGGTGTGGTCGTGGTCTGGTGAGCCCAGGTAGGCATCTCCGCCCCCTCTGTGTCCTTACCTCCTGTATAAATACCCCAGAATTCCTTGTGTTCCCCGCTGATCATTGTATGTGTATTCTACCACCTCCGTAAGTATCTACCCTTGCCTCTCAGTATTTGTGTTTGTATACCGGATTTGCCGACTTCTGCTCCATCATTGACTCCTCTCTTGCACTGCCTCTGACAAGCCTGTTTGCTGTTGTTGACCACGCCTGCTGTACCCTGCACTCTGTGAGCTTGTTATTAAAGAATACTTTGCACATGGATTCACATGCTTCACATCCGTTTCATGACAATAACAAACATGCAGTTTTAAAAAAAAAATGTAATCCGATATTACTTTAGTTAACTACTTAATAACACAAGTACATTGTAAAAAATGTTTTTTTAAATATTTACATGTAAATACATTTATATATTTATATTACTCCAGTAGATATGATATATTAATATATTTATATTTAATATATAAACATAACTATTGTAACCCTTTCAGTCTAATCACTTTGATGTTACATATGGGAACACCCCAGAGACGAATTGCCTTTTATACACAAGGCCAATGAATATTGGACTTGATTACGCTCAGGTGCACCACATCACTGTGTGAGTATAAGAGGTCATGAGCGCAGTGCACATGCAGCTTTTTCGCTTCAAAGCCTGCGCTGTTCTAAGCTGGAGACCCCCTTGACTTGCAATTGGAGAAGTTGGAGTGGAGTGTCGTTTCTGCGATTGGAGAAGTTGGAGTGGAGTGTCGTTTCTGAAAGGCTCCCGTCCAAGGCATGTAAGCTGTTGTCCCTCTGGCGGGCAAGGCTTACTATGCAGCTGGACAGGCTGCTACCGCCTTGCATGCGATTGCAACACTGCAGGTCTACCAGGCCAAGGTATTGAAATACTTTCACGAGAGTGGTCCTGATCAAGGGGCAATGCAGGAACTCCACGCTGCGCCTGACTTTGCTCTCCGGGCAACGAAAACCACAGTGCATGCCCTTGGTCAGGTGATGTCCACCGCGGTGGTCCAGGAGCGTCATCTCTGGCTGAACCTGTCGCAGGTGCCGGGCGCTCGCTTTCTCGACACCCCCATCTCCCAGGTCGGCCTATTTGGTGACACTGTTGAGGACTTAGCCCAGGAGTTCTCGGCAGTCCAGAAGCACACCGAGGCGATGTCTTACATCCTAGGGCTGGGCGATATGGCAAAAAAAGCGATCACGATTTTTTTTCCCATATTGAACGATCTCGATTTTTAATCACGATTTTTTATCAGAAGACACCCCCCCCCCTTTTTCTGGAATAAATTAGAAAGAAACAAGTGATTCG
>JAUMHQ010059622.1:0-15988 GCA_032361165.1 Enteromius paludinosus | reverse complement strand
CTAAGCTACATACCTTCTATGTACATATCAGAGAACAATTTAAAATATTCTCTCAATGCATTCTATGGCACCTTCAAAACGCAAAACAGAAAATAGCTTTCAGGGAATCCAAAACTCCAGGGTTGCATTTTAGTGTAAATGGACCAAAACGGAGAATTAAAAAAAAACATGTTTCAGAAGTCAAAAAAGAGTAAAGGTTATCTATACAAGACCTAAACTTTGTCTTCATTTTATTTGTTTGAGTTATGTAAGATTTCGTACAAACCATATTCTGTCATACCACCACAATGAGTGTTAGAGAAACATAAATATTGGTGTTTAACACAGAGCAGGTCACAAAACAAGTCCAAGCTTAACGCTTTCCAGACGAATTACAGTATATTTAGTGTACAGCCCAAACACTTTGGCTGTGTTTAGCCACCAATAATATATAATAGAAGAGAAATTACCCTGGGATGAAGAAGGGTGGATGGTCCACTCCATCACTTTAGAGATAAACTCCATTCAGATGGGTTTAGTAGAAGTGAATGCATCTGTTGGGTCTTAAAAGCAACTCTACTGTCGGTCTGCCAAATCCATAGGATTATTTTAGCATAATAAAACACGTGGGAGGTTTTAGGAACTAACTAGCAAGGTTTGTTCTGTGGCAAGCAGTCAACTTACTTGGATGGAGTCATTTGCCATTGTTGTCTCTGGATTTTCGTTTGTGTCAGGACACCCAAATTTGTCGTTCCCCCTCTTCCTAGATTCGCAGTGATCGACGACAAAGAGACCCTATTCTTCTGTCAGCTCTCAATGCAACAGTTTAAGATCCAGCAGCGCTTGAACAGCTTATTTAAACTCTGCGCATGTAATAAATGCTGTTGCATCACTGTCAGACCAGATGCAGGTTGTCATCTGGACATAACCGAAGCTATCATGCGCTTTCCTTCTACGCAAAATAAAACAACTGCATGTAAAACCTGACATAAAAGCATCAGCTACATAAAAAACAACGTCCATTCAAACTATCCTCTGACATCTCGACAGCTTGCAGGAAAGTGGCGTGTATTTTTCTATGATTTCGTCCTGGAGTAGTAGTTCTTCTGGCGGAGCTCGATACAGCTGCATGCATGCATGCATGCGCCGCACTGGGCAGGGTAACTGGTCAAAGAGTTCAGCTTATCTTCTCAATTCATCAGCGGAAAACACCGACGCGTATATTCAGTTCAACTGCTGTCTGATCATCAGCCGAGGCCCGAGGAGTTCTCATTCACAGCCGGTGAATAATACAGCAATCTGCTCCTCTGTAAGAGATACTGTCGCCGCTCGCCTCTGTGAGACTCGCGCCAGTGATGATCGCTCGTCTCGCGCCGCGCGGGAGGGTCGTTCACTATCCCTGGGCGCAAGCGTTCTGGACGGTCACGTGACCTCGCATTGTGTGTCCACACAAGCAAATGAATTAGGTTTCATCACTCTCTCGTGGCAGACTGCATTTTAAACTGTTGATTCACACTGCAAAATATATGTTCAAAGGTTAGAGTGGTTAACAAATGTGTGTATTTAAAATAAAACGTGTTATTGTATTTCCTATTTAACACACGCTTTTAAATTTGTTAATTTATCTGAGATCATAAATATATAAGAAACTAAGAATTTGCATCTTAAATATGATACTTGTGTGCACGTCTCTTTATTTTCTCTTAAAGACATTATGAAATCGAACTTAAAGGGACAGTTCACCCAAAAATGAAAGTTGCCTCACGATGTACTAACCCTCATTCCATACTGTAGGTATATATGACTGTACTCTTTCAGAAGGTTATTAATCCTAAAGATTGTCCTGAATTTTCTTGGCTTTAATGAACGGCGGTCAAGATTTTGAAGCAAGTGTATAAAGCTATTATAAAAAGTGCCCCATATGGCTTCAGGTGGTTAATAAAGGCCAGTGTATTTGTGTAAGAATAATGTCTATATTTAAAAATAATTGAAAGTTTATATTTTACTGCTAAATTGTATGCTATGTAATATTTGATCAATTAAAGTTGAATGATTGACTTCTCTCCAATGATATTTGCAGGGTTTTTCTTGTCCTGCACTCTACTCCAGTTCACAAAGTAGTTGAGCTTTTTAAACTTACGCAAATTAATTGTTCAAACTATTTAAAACTATTCATATTTTCATATTATTAATAACATGGTTAAACTACTGAGATCTTGAGAGGGCTGTAACAGTACTGAAATGCACAAACAAAAATTTTCTGCGCTACTGCATCACCTGAACCTACAAAAATAAAGCATGTTTTCAAATTACCTTGCTGACATCCCTTTTGCCATAACGCCTCCCACAAATCAAAAATTGCAAACAGCTCTTACGGGTCTAAAGCAAAGGGTCTCAACGAGTAAGAGTATGCTACTTTTAATAAAAAAGACTCCAACATATCAGCAATACTTTTTACCTAAAGGCTTCAGAAGAAACTCTGAAACCCAAACATTCCATTGAACCCTTTCTGTCTTGTAAAACCACTGCCAAACATGAACGCTGAACATAGATACATATATTCAGATCTATGCTGAACACCCTCCGGCTCAGCCTGCGACAGTAGCCATGCCCAGAACTCTCACTATTGGCTGTGCAGAGGTAGCGAATACATTTGGAAGCCAGGCGAGATTGAGGTCTGCAGAATGAAAAAGGGCGTTTCTAAATTTCCGGGCGTTTTCAAACCGCTTTGTGTTTATCAATCGTACAATCAAAATGATTCCCCTGACCTAACCCCACCGCTAAACCTATCCCTACTATGATGTCAGCCAAGTGTGCCGCACGAACCTTAAAAAGTGAAGCCACCACTCGATCACCCCCAGGTGACTGGATGCAGTAGATCAGGGGTAGGCAAATTCAGTCCTGGAGTTTAGCTTCAACCCTAATCAAACACACCAGAAGAAGCTAATCAGTGTCTTCAAGATCACTAGAAAGTTACAGGCAGGTGTATTTGATGAGGGTTGGAGCTAAACTCTGCAGGACACCAGCCCTCCAGGATTGAATTTGCCTACCCCTGCAGTAGGTCATAAACCCCGCCCTCTCCATGTACTGGGATGTGAGTCAAACTAAATAAACAAATTACACTTTTACAAAGATGGTTTCCATCATTTTAGGTAGTTCTTATCAGGCTGATGTATGTTCCAGTGTTTATTTTTGTAACAAGTTATCTTTAAATTAGTTTTTTGATACTATAAAAACGGGGTGTGGTCATGATCGTGAGCTTGTGATTGGGTCTGCGAGAGTTTGGGCGGGACTTTGAATCTGTCGCTCCCCCTCACAATATCTACTGCGCAGACTCTGGCTCCAAATTACATCAAGATGTCGGCCATACTGGAAATGTTTTGGCTTCACTTTCTGTAGTGGAAGGAAGTGGAATCGCGTCGTCTATAACGTCAATCAAATAATATGGTGTAAAAACGCCCCAGTGTGGTAACTCCTATTACCTTGCTATAGAGACCTTGGGCCAGGATGGTAGGACATTTTCTACCCACACGGAAATAACCTATATAAACATATATGTTGTACTATATGTTTTAATATAGGTTTTTAATATGTGTGACATATGTACTGCATATAGGTTTTTCCATGTGGGTATCATTGGACCTAATGAAATAATTTTATGGTTCTTAGCCTTCCACAGAAGATGAAGAATGTATAAGAATATTTATATTTTTTTTACATAATTATGTTTATGCTGTTGAAAAACTAGTATAACAAAATTGCATACCCTATTTTTTTTTATAATAAATGTTTTCGTGGTCCCAGCAGGATCAGAATAGGAAATATAGTAATAACGAATAGTCTTCCAACGGTTGAGGAAGTACAAATATGGTCATGATGAGCGGAACTTCAACTGACGAGGAAATAACGGGAAATACAAATATGGTTATATTAAGTTCTTCACTCAGTATTCTTAACCGCGACAGTCTGCCTCCGTTAACCTTTTTTTGTTTGATTATTAGGCTAGTCACTGGTAAAATACAGTGCACAGACTTACATTAATGGACAAAGTCAACAACTAGCTGTCAAAGTTTGTGAAATTACAGGTATGACTTGCTTAGGCCTATCTCTAGTGCTGCTGTCATTAGGCTTACGTTAATTGACATTTACAGGCGATTATGATTGCATTGCAACGGTGCAGTTTTCAATCACTTTAAAATGTATCTTTACATACTTTTTCCCTCACAGAGCTTATTAATTTCATGGTTTCGTGCTGGACTTATTAAGTCATAATGGCTAACCCAGAACACGCGGAGTGGACGTTTTCGCTATCCGAAGAAAACGAAGCATCCCGGTGTCTGACAGAATTAGAAACGAATACACACACCCTTGAAGGTAATGAAGGAGAAACCTTTAATTTATTCCCAAAACCCAGCACTCTGAATCACACAATATTGCTCGTGTTCGCAGATGTCAATGCAATGGCGCCCTCCTTCGGTGATGAGGGGTACTTCTCAGTTAAAGGTGCAGAAGGCACAGAAACTCAGGACAAGAGAATGGATGAAAAAATCTCTCCCATTGAACGGCAACTTGAGTATTTGCTGAACAAGGCAGATAAATTTCAAACACAGCTTCTGTGGAGGTGCTTCTAAGCTCTAGAAAAAAAAACATATATATATTTATATTTGTCATTTTTTTAAACAGTCAAATATTTTGTGTTTTAGTCGAGAGTGCCTCCAGAATTATGGGTTTGCCCATATTGTCCCCATGTTTTTGCAAAGTTGCCAGCCGTACTTCACCTACCTGGAGTCCACAGCCAGAAACTCCAGCCCCTTTCGTCCTCCTCTATCCACATACATCCGCGCAAAAGTGAGAAACTGATTTATTCTGTACATCTTATCCCACAAACTGCAGGAATCCACATATTTACCGTGTTCGCATCCCATCACAGCTTTTGCAGTTTTCTCAGCAACTGTGTTCTCGTCTGGAACAGCTGGTGTTGCTGTACGCCTCCTTCAGTATCCTCTCACTGGAGGAATCTGATCCACTGAGGTACAAACCGATTATAAATCACAGACAATACTTAAGCAGATATGTAAATGATAGTAAGGATTCAAAAGAAACTAATCCTTTATTAGCACAAAACGAAGCCCTGAATTTATTACAAGCAGTATTTCACATTGGGAATATTTCTAGTACTATTATCATTGCGGATTTTTACTATTTATCTTTTTTTTTTTACAGTATCTCTCACTTCTATATTGGCCAGTGTCAAATAAACAACATGAAGCTGTCAATTTTCCGGTACTGTTGCCCCACCCCTTTTCTCGCATCAGCCACTACTGGCCCATACAAACGTATGCGCTGGAATGTGCAGCGACAGATAGAGGGAGAAGGACAGACACAGGACAGTGCAGAGTTGTAAGTGAGGTTTAGTCAGTCAGAGAGAATCGTCATTTCATTGCAAGAAAAAAGAAAAGGAGCATGCTCATTTTATTTATTTAGAGTATATTTATTAAACACCATAATAATAATTGTTATTAGTAGGTAAGATTTATATATTAATAATATGACGCAGGGTGGTGAAATAATTTTTCAGCAAAAGCAACATGCAACTGAGAGTGTAGAAATAAGAACAGCCTTATATATTAAATTGTAGCACCGGAAAAGTAAAAGAGTACACTCTCAATGCCAATATAAAAACCTCAGGATAATCATGAAAACGAGAATAAGTCTCATTTTGGCAGGGGATAATGGCATATCTTTATCTTTACATCAACCATTTCCTATATTCACAGTTACTTCCTGTGCTGCGAGGATGTCATTGAGGCAGCCAATGATAAGTATGGAGACAGAGGGTGTGAGGAGGAAAATACTGAAACCGAGAGAGAGTGTGGAGTACAGAGGGTTTGGTCAATTGGCCAGTGGATTCAGACATACCCTGATCCAAACACAGAGGACATTACTGATTGGTAATGTATTTTTAACAAGCTTCACTTCAATAGGAAAAGACATAGAAAACAATGCTTAAATGAGTTACTTATACTAGTATCTAACCATATGTTATTTTATAATATTGTTGCTACGGTTTGTACTTTACACAAATCAAAAACCAAAGCAAATCCTAGATAAACACGTCCAATTAGAGAGCATTTATTTAACAATATGTAACTTAGAAATAACCCGTTAAACTTAAATGAAAAATTAATTCTGAGTGTTTGTTTTGTAGGGTGCTGTGTTCAGTTCCTTGTGGTCAGTACAAGCAGCTGTTGCGCCTGGGAAGTGAGGAGCCTTCATCCTGCACTGCCACAGACTGCCTGCTGGGGGTACTGCTGTCTCAGGAAACAGATGGGACATTTGGCATGAAAACATGAGGTGGTGCTCGCTTAAGGCCTCACTCATTCTGGATGGAGCATTTGGTTTATTGAAATCAGATGTGAGTACAGAAAGAAGTTAAAAACCAAACATCAGTAAATCTATCAGACGTTTTTAGTTCATGGCTGTTATTGTTGGTGGTGTTGCGCCATGTTGGTTTGTTATGTGGTAAATAATTTACAATAGTGATGGAAAGTTGAACAACAAAAAAAAAAAAGTTTTATCAAAGATTTAAGATCAAACCAACTTTATTTTTCATGAAAAACATTAAAATACATTGGCCATCCAAGTAGCTGATTACAAAATCCAGAAATAAAACCTGCTGGCAGTCAACTTTTCTCTATAAAACAAAGAAATAAAACAATCCTTCCTTTCAAAATAATAAATTACAAAAATATACACAATAAAAGCTGGACTATGTACCACACAGAAGCAGTTTGCACATGGTAAAAATCAGTGGAGAGAGCAGAGCTGTTGTATTCCTTCATATGTCTTATTGTAAAATCAGCCCGAAGTCAAAGCTATTCTCAGTGCATTTTTTTTTACTGCTGGTTTGTGTGTCTATACAGTAGCTTTCCCTGTATCCGTGATATGTAAAGTCATACAACAGTAGTTAAGCCAAAATACAGTGAAAGTCAGAAATCTACCTGGAGTCCCTGTGTTCCCTGATTATAATGTAAAGCGGTTCCTTTGATATATACTAAAAAGTTTTATTTAAATAAATGCTCCTACGTTTACAGGGTCAAACAATACTATACAGTCTCTAAACTACTTCACAGCACTAGACAAACAGGCAGTACAACAGTACAGTACACATGAAATTAAAACTAATCTCTCTTCATAATGCAGTAAACACATTATCGCTGTCCCTTAAAAATAATATACATGCACCATCACACGTGACAAAACGGATAATGGGGGGTCCAATAATCAAATTGTGCTTTAACATTCCACTGGGCCACGATCAATCAATTCATTCAGATGTGTGACAAACCAAACATCACAGACTCAAAAACAAAGATGTCTATATAACGTTATAAGTATCATACGTTAAATTTCGGTGAATATGTTAGGCCTACTCATAATGGGCCCTATTGAATCCATTTACTTTTGAATATTCTGTGTTCTTTTTAAATGGTGGCAGAGAAATACAGAACAATTAAAGAGTACTTATTCATACTACTAGACAAGACCAATCAATTTCTCTAACCAAAGTAGGGACAGTAAACACTTGGGTGACTATTGTGACAGTGTATGGGAGTGCTTATTTAGCAAAAAGTCCTTCCAGCCCTCTAAACATAGGAGTCAACCTCAGGCACAGCAAACCAGAAGACTTCATTTAAACTGCATGAGTGCTGTTATGAGAGCTGCTCCTTGTTCTTCAAATAGATACTAGTCATTCATAGTTCGGGCAGGTAAAGGAGGCACAGTGTTCAGTAGAGTTCACAGTAAAGATGATAATTTGATGTAGCTGCACAGGTTTACCTGTATCACAAAAAATATAATTAATAATATATATAATTAAAAATCCCTGTAATGCATTAAATCTAGAGTGACAGCCATTTTTAAGATGTTACAGCAGTGTATACTTAAAAAAAACATAATACATTACTTTGTATGTAATGTGTCATGCTTCTTAAAGATCAGGTTTAGACCAAAGACGTCTTTGAACCTGATCTGTTTAAAACTGTAGATAACTGTGCATGCTATTTAACAAGAGCTGAATTAAATCAGTATGGGTTTTTGTAGTCGTTATAGTGCATGAACAAAAAAAAAAAAATGCTGCTTGATCTGAATTTGAAACCTGCTTATTTTGGTTTACCTCAAGGATTTATCTTTTTTCAAAGATCTTGAGCTCTGAGAAGTCAGAGAAAGGAGCCATGTTTTAAGTTGCTCAGTCATTGAGTTGGCATCTTGCCTGCATTGTGGGTAGAGAGGGCTCAATAATGACTAAGAGATAAATGTATGTAGTTCAAGCCAGTCAGTCACTCCATTAAACCTTAAGGAAATGGCCTTCTGGCAATGAGGGCAGGTCAGATATGGCTGATCAATTTGGCAGGGAGGTTGTTTCAGTGGCATAACAAGCATAGACTGAAGTGTTCCATTGCTTTTGGGTGGGTGGGAAGTGCAAATGAACGCTCACTGAACTGGAATAACTCTCAGGAGGAAGACAAACCAAACAGAGAGCAAGATGGTGATAGTCCAGCACAATGTTCTGCAGTATCAGGTTCACACAATTTCCTACTCCCAACGCTTGCTGAAATACTGCAGAATGAAAATGGATGAACCAGTCAAATCCATGAGTCTAGATCCTCTGTCAAGAGAAGGCTCCATTATCTAATGCTACAAATATGTGCTTCCCTACTGGTGGACCTTCATCTCCAGTCTTTTGACTACAAAAGTTCATATTTAGCAAGCATTTTGCTCCGCTTTCCTCAGTGATGCGTCTCCAGCTCTACAACGGTCCATTCACCCTGAGCAGAGCTGCCTGGAGCCTCGGGTGAGAAGCTACTCACAGACGTCACAGTGGCTGAAGGGGGTGTCAGAGGTGGCAACAAGTTGGGCCACAGGCTGCTTTCGAGGGGGCTGAGTGTCCCACCTGCTCCTCCAGGTAGCAGAAGAAGGGGCGAGCAGCCATCACCTGCAAGCAGTAATGTCTGATTGATGAGCTGCTGGACAATGTCCACTTTCTTGCCCCAGTCAAACTCCAGAGGCGGAGGTCGTTCAGGAGATCCCAAGGGAGAAGAACTATCTTCGTCTGCTGCAGCGTCTGTTTCCTGATGTTCTCGCTTGGGACACTGAATAATAGACTCCGGGGAAGGTGTTGTGCATTGTGAATAAAGATCAGCAGAGTCATTTTCTTCAGTGCATCTTTGCGTATCTTCTCCAGGGCACACAATAAAGGAGATTTTATGTTCCATCTCCTCACCTACTCCTCGTCCCTCCTCTTCTTCGTCACTCATTTCCACAGTTTCATAAATGGTGGTGAGACCTGATGAAGGCGACAGGACAACTGGTGTATGCGCCTTGTGTTTTTGCTGCTGCTGCTGCTGTTGTTCAAGTTCTTGTTGCCACTGCATGATCTGCTGTCGCTGCATTAGTTCTTGCTCTTGCTGCTTAAGTTGCAACTCAAGTACATTTCTCTTCTGTTCCTCCTCCTGCTGCTCCCTATCGTCCCTTGCTTGTTTCTCCTCTTCTTCTTGTCTCGCTTGTTCTCTATTGCGCTTCTCCTGGCGCTGCTGGATCTCATGAAGGTGCTGTTGGTGTTGCTCTAGACATCGGAGCTGCGTGTTTGACACAACATTTGGTATTCTTGGAGGGAGATCTGTGGGAAGCCGTGGTGGCTGGGTCACATGAGCAGCTCGTGGCCGGAGACGAAGTTTGGACGACATCGTCATTTGGATAGAAATCAAGTCATTTGGTTGTGGTGGAAGATGGGAGTTTCCTTCTGTGAATGAAGCAAAGGGTCCAAAATATGTATATAATAATAAAAAATAAAAAAAGAGAGAGAGAGAGAGAGAGAGAAGAGTTAAGCAGAATGCAATAAAAGCAATAAAGTTACTGAATGCAGAGTGTGGTGGAGCAGAAAAAAGATATTAATGTAATTGTCAGATATAAGATTAAATGATTGAGTGGAGAAGGAATAAACAAAACGAATTTCGCACCCTTGTGACATTCTCGCAAAGATATTTTGTGAAATATTTGTGCAATAAAAGTGGCTACACCCTGTATATGCAGTAACCTCTAACTATTTTGAAGAGCAAACAAAAACGGCGAAATAAAAGCAGATGAGGTACAGTCTCCCTTAATGCGACAAGCTGAACACATGCAAAAGTGAGCGCTCACCATGCACAGTACAATACAGCATGAAGCAAAAAGGTATTTTTTTTTTTAACAATGAGACAATATGACCCATCAATAGACCCATGCATGAAAAATAAGCATGCTTTACACATAAGCCACCCCAGTGTACAGCATATTTCTTTGGTGAGGTGAGCATGCATAAACAGAGGAAATATTACAGAAAAGTGCATTGTGCAAAGCAAGTCCAGTTTTGTGGATTAAAAATCACCCAGCATTGGGATTTATTGAAGTCCAATTAGTCCAGGTAAATGTGTCAAACCAGGTCCTTTCAAATAGCTTCAGCTCAAACTGTTAATAATCAAAAGTGATTAAAGCAGTTGCACCCAGTTAGTCCCAAAGTGGAATGTGTGCAAAGTCTACTCCAGAAGCAGCTGTATCAAAATACAAAGATGGAGAAAAAAAAGGAGGTGGAGGACTTAAAGCACCTTGGTAGAGGGTGAGATCCATGAGGTTGATGGGGTCAGATCTTGTTTTTCCTCCTCTGGATGGTAGGAAGTTGAGAGGAAGGCAGGGTCAAAAAGGAAGGGAGGAATACAAGCAGAAGGAACATACTGGCATAGAAAAAAAAACACTCTCCCTCGGCTGCAAGCATCCGGTTTTCTTTATATAATTTGGTTACAAAAGGTTCAACGTGTATTTGTGTGCAAGTTCACAATTTGGTTAGTAGCTAGCTTATAATGCCACAACAAATGGTACCAAATGGTTTAAGTTAAGATGAGTATATATAATTATGTGTTCTGATGCTATAACAAAATAACACCACCATGAGTTAGTGTCTACCTTATGTATTAGTCTTACATGCTTCTTAATATTAAATACCAAATATTAACTCAAATTAATACACCATCTTTATTGTTATTTGGCTACAAATGTGACCAATTTGCAGCAGTCCATAATGATGAACAGAGGGTATTAAAACAATTCTTGAGACATCAAGGAACATACAGAGCAAAGAGAAATCAAGTTAAATATCTAACCTTTATTTAACGCTAAGACATTAAGTACTCCAAATAAACAAGACATAAAAAAGTAAGGGGTTAGCAAACCCTAAAGTGCAGAAGAGAGAAACATTGTGAGGACAGGATATGGCAACGATGAAAAAGGGATGAAAGACTGGTATTTAGTTAATAGACAACAGAATACAAAAAGCAATGAATATGCATTTGTTCAGTAAAAAAGAATTGGTAAATACACACAAAATATATGTTGAAAGTCCATTACATTGTTCGTTTTTCATCAATGGTTACTTTTGTCATTTTGAAGACTCCACAAGTAATTTCATGCCAGTTCAGACCAACACCCATTATTAGATTTAAAAAGAATAGTCAAGAAAAAACAGTCACCTTTAGTGTAATTGGTAGTAGCTATTGCACATACAGGTTCTAAGCCATATACTTATGATGTACTTTTAATAGCTGTATTAGATTGTGAAAGTGGAACTGCTGAATGAGTGTTTTCTTAACTGGTTAAAAAGACATCATTAACAGGGAAACCCCAAGCTAGACAAAACCCTTATATAGAGATGACATCAACAAGGTACACTGGAAGGTGGATTTTAAAGTGCACTCTATACGTTACCTGCCAGGGGACTATCAGTCTTTTCGCATATAGTTGAGTAGTAGGGATGCTGAGAGTCAAGTTCTTGTTCCTCTTCCTGGTGGTGTCGGGACGAAGGATCAATCAGGCCAGACACTAAGGGTACAGCTCCCGCTGCTGAATCAGGCTCAGGCAGCGCACTGGACTCTCCACACAGCATGTACTGCTGCTCTGGGTAAGACTGGACCTCTCCATGTTGGCTTTTAATAGGATCAATCTTTTCCTCCGATGCAATAGTGGGTATCAAGGTCAACTCTTTAAGAAGAGATGGATCCTTGGCCTCATCTGGCAGCTGCTCTTCATTTTCTAGAGAAAAGATGCCAGGACTCTTGCTGCAACTCTCGGCAGATGACTGGGCGTTGGAGTTAGAGGTCATGTAGTCAAAGCCATAGGACGCAGCAGAAGTGGCAGACTGAGGGGTCTCACTACCACCACCGCCACCACCACTCTCCCCACCCATTTCTTCACATTCCTCTAGAGCTGACAAGTTGTGGCCCGCAGGTGCCGTTCCGTAGGCATTCCCAGTGCCAGATAGCTCAGCTTGAGGATCACTGATCTGCATTTCACCTTCTGTGTCACTTGCCTCATCCTCAGTAGCTGATGAAGGAGATGATGGAGCAGTTGCTGGACCACCCAGTACATCATCAGCAGGCAGAGTTTCAGGTTCCTCTTCCTCATCAGCACGTTCAAGGTGGATGCCTAGATCCTGCATAATGTCTGGCAAGACCTTGGGGACAGGGCTTAGTGGTTCTGGCAAGAGCTCCACTTTAGGATGAGTCTCAGTTTCTGAACAGTTGTTGTCTTTCACCTCTTCTGGTAAACTTGTGTCTCGGTTACTGTCAGATGCTAGGTCAGGGTCACTGGAAGTATCAGGCTGGAACTTGCAGGTTTGAGAGGGTGTCATGCCTGGTTTGGGGCTAACATTCCCCTCTGCGGCAGATAGTGGGCCTTGTTGAGGTGTGCAAGGAGAAGGCTCCAAAAGGTTTGATGGAGAGCCCCTTTCAGAGCCAAGGTCAAGTCTTGCTTGAGCAGGTGTCTGTGTTGGGGTTTCTGGGTCTGCTTGCCAACATTCAGAGGAAGGACTTGAAAGAAGTGTAGAGGCAGGTTGTGGTGGCTGGGCCCAGGCATCAGCAAAGCAACTAAGCTGGTTCCACTGGGATGCTGGAGGGGCAGAAGGAACCATGGGAGGAGGCTGGATTCGGTTCAAGTTGTCTAACCTATAGTCTTCAGTCAAATCATCCTCATCTGCATTCCCATAACTTTCAAGCCCACTCTCAGTAATGCCCTCACTTGCCATTTCTACATCTTCATCCTCTTCATCATCCTCATTGTCATGATGTTGCCTATGAGAGTCTTCTGCTCTTTCAGACCCAACCTCCATGTCACAGACTCGGTCATCATCATCTTCATCATCATCATCTTCATTAGTAAGAATATCTGAAACCTTCTCAAAGTCAGGGGAACCAACAGATGCACCTTCGCCATCAGCTCCTTTAAGGCTTGCATCCCCTAGATCATCCATGCTCTCCGTGCCCTCCAGGACGCCTGGAGCACTTAGCTCTGATGCTCCTTGCTGGCTGCAACTCACATCCTCAGAGTCAAGCTCAGAGAGCAAGGCACCTGCTCGCCAAACGGAGCCGGCAAGCCCAGCTGACCCAGGTCGAGACTCTTCAGTAGGCTGGGTGCCACTCATTTCTGACAGAGACACTTGTTGACTGCCTTCCCTCTCTTCTTCTTCCACATCTTCATAACAGTCAATGTTATTACGTTCAGCTTTTTCAGCCACCTCTACACCAGAGGATGCTATGGTGGCTGCAGAGTTATCAAAATGCTCATTCGCTTCCTGTGCAACTGGTTCCTCAGTCGCTATAAGCTTTTCATCAACTTTTCCAAGCACCTGCTCTTCAGAATTCTGATCGGCAACAGATGATGCTGGACAAGCCACAGAACCAGCTTCTATTAATGGCTCTTGGTCTTCTGGCTCTGTGTTAGAAATATCCAGCACATTTTGAAAGCTGACATTAGTGACCTGCACATCTACCATTTCCTGAACATCTAAAGAAGAGGATAAAACATCCAGAGAACTCGCTACAGGAGGAGCAGCTTCAGGCCCTAAAACAGACTCAGCTATGGCTGCAGCTGTTGCTACAGCTACAGTAGCTACTGCAGCTGCCGAAAGTTGCACAGGATCTGCTACAGGTTCTTTATCCTGGGGTTTTGTTGCAGGTTCTTTATCCTGGGGTTTTGTTGCAGGTTCTTTATTCTGGGGTTTTGTTGCAAGTTCTTTATCCATGGGTTTCGTTGCAGGTTCTTTATCCACGGGTTTCGTTGCAGGTTCTTTATCCACGGGTTTCATTGCAGGTTCTTTATCCACGGGTTTCGTTGCAGGTTCTTTATCCACGGGTTTCGTTGCAGGTTCTTTATCCACGGGTTTCGTTGCAGGTTCTTCATCCTCAGGTTTTGTTGCAGGTTCTTTATCATCCGGCTTTCCTTTGACAGACTGTGTTGGTTTAGGTGGCTGAAGCTTTGCACCGACCATATTACCTGGTTGTTTGGGATTGGAAGATGCTGCCGTGTTCTTGCATGATGCTAGCCTTGAGGGATTATTTCGTGGACTAGAAGGCACCTTACGTGTTGGTACACTTTTTTTGTCATCTGGTTTGGGAAGAGGTGCTTTGATGCTAGGTGGAGGTCGTTTGGTAGCCGCAGCTGCTTTTGGAGCCTCTGAATTTGAAGGCTTGCTGGCAGCAGATCGGGATATTGTTGAGGGAACGGTTTTTTTCGCAGGTGCAATAGTCCTCGTTTTTCCAACATCTAGAAATGAGAAATAGATGTTGATAACCATGGAATTAACAAAAAAAAAAAATTAAGCAGTACATTTATATAAATTATGTATAGTAAAAATATATATTCTCATTAATGGTACACCACCTTTCAGAGCAGCTGATGCTGTAACAAGGGGTTTAGTGGCAGCACGGCTTGTTCTAGGAACTGCAGAAGTAGATGTAGTTGTACCAGTTACAGTTCTTCCAGTAGCTGAAGTAACAGCTGGTCGCGAAGCAGAACTTCCAGTTGCCCTAAGAGAAAACAAAGAAAAGGTTGCTGTGAGCAGCTTAGAAAAAGTGTGATGCCAAACGCTGTTTGATGTTTGCCATTTTATTTTAGACATTGTGTTTAACGTCTAAACGTCAGATGAGGACGTTGCAAGCTGTGGTTGCTTGCTTCATTAGAAAGCCTTCCAAGATACTGTTTTTTGCCAGCACATACACAAAATAAGTTCTTATCAAATCATCTTTCAGTCTTGGGTGGAACATCTGTAGTCCAACCAATCCACTGGGGCCATTTATTAACTAATGCATCTATATCCCATTTCTCTAACCTGAGAGAAAATGACTTTGGTAGGGAGGAAACAGGAAAAGGAGGGGAGAAATGGTGTGATGAAGGGAGTAGAAGTGGGGATGGGTAAAGCGTTTTGTAAGTGACTGCATTAGAGAGAAATTGATGATAATCAATTTTCTTTCAGTCTAGCCTACACTCCCTTAATGTAGTTGCTTCATAGTTCCCCCTTTCATGTTCTCATAGGGGAGAATTAGTGATGAGAAGATTGCTAGCATCATCTCACAAGCCTTGGTTACTTGCAATTTAATAAATGCTTTTAGTCTTGCACCCTTGAAGTTCACATATTGCCCTTAACTAGAAGACTGACAGTCATATTTGCCCTAACCGGACCTTACACTCTAATAGGATGGAAAAGTTCTCGTGTACAGCTTGCTTTATTTGGACAAGGGCATAACAGGGTATGCATTACACAAACAAATAATGCTTGCGAAAATGCTATGGTCACAGTTCAGTGCCACTGTATATCCATACACCTGGATGCGGTGTTAAAAGCTACTAACCTAAATAACAGGCTACAACTAATCAGACCAGAATGTAAAAAGACAATTCAGAGTAATATTTAGGGGTATGAGATATGACCAAAATCTTATATCATGATACGAGTCATTTTATTTCACGGTAACAATATACATACACACACACACACACACACACACACACACACACAAGTAAGCAGTCAGTGATAAGAATAAAATACTTGCAAAGATGGGCATTTTAGCAGCAAAAATAACTGCAATCCATGAGCACCGCTGTCACATGTTTGTGTCCACTGATTGCATTTCATCAGCTTAAAAAT
>JAUMHQ010059578.1:0-15995 GCA_032361165.1 Enteromius paludinosus | reverse complement strand
CATAATTTCATTGCATACCTGACATAAAGACACACTGCAGAATGCAGAAGCCTTGCTCCCACATCCAGGCAGTATGGAGGTCTCTGGTTACAGAAGAATTCCTAAAGTGATGTTCCTGCTTTTTTCCTTATATACCCAGACCAAAACAAATCTCTTGACCAGTCGTGAAAAAGATTTCCTTTCAAAATAAAAATCCCGTAAACAACGGGAATACTGCAATCCTTAAACAATGTTTAAACATACAAAATATATAAAAGGCAACTCAAAACAAAATGGACCATTTGGTACATTTTCCACCATTTTAGAGTATCACAATGCAATAGGTAATAGCTGTGTACCCATTATGTTCTCTAACTGCTAAGTTAGTTCTAAAAGCACAGGCCAATTTTTGAAGCATGCCAGTTGGCTAAAGCGTCTTTGAGCAAAGTGCAAGATCGAATAAAACAACTTTTTGATGATCTGACAGAGTTGCAGTCATTTCAGTCTGGTGATCAGGTCCTTGCTTTGTTGCCATGATTGTTGGTAAATAAACCTGATTCATTCAGGTTCTGTACTGATTACAGGAAAAAAATGCAAAAGTAAATACAAAACCTGATTAAATTACCTCAAATTGAAGATGGTGTTGATCAAGTGAGAAACGTGAGATTCGTTAGTAAGTTTGATCCACTACAAAGGTTACTGGCAAGCCTTTAACTGAAAGAGCTCGAGATATTTCAGCTTTTATTGTGCCATCAGGGTGATTTTTGTACAAGGAGTTTCGGGTTGCAAAATGCACCTGCAACTTTTCAGCACTGGATGCATCAAGTTATTTCTGGTTTGAGGGGATGTGCTGTGTACAGTATTTGGACAAAGTCATTGTGTACAGCCAAACTGGGGATCAACACACAGTTCAAATTAGAGTTAACATTTGTTAAAATGTGAGTGTGCCCAGTCCAACCAAAAGTGGAAGCGATCGATAATTACCCTACACCTGCCACCAAGACGGAACTTATGTGATTTCCTGGAATGGTAGAGTTCTGTTGTTGTTTTTGTACAGTGGTGAAACCCCTCACAAATACAGGTCCTTCTCAAAAAATTTGCATATTGTGATAAAGTAAATTATTTTCTGTAATATACTGATAAACATTAGACTTTCAGAATATTTTAGATTCATTACACATGTAAGCCCCGCCCATTTTGGCTGGATGCTTCGCGTGTCTCACTCTCCGGCTTCTGTGGAAAAGACTTCAAAGGCTCCTCGGTTTTTAAGCTTTTGTTCCTAACTTTACTTTAAGTTTAATCTCGTTTTTATCTGACTCCATATTTTAAGTTGTTCATTTGATATTGAATTTAGATTACTTTTAAGTTATTATTAACTTTTAGATTACGATACTAAATTTAGGTGCTAATCTTGAATTTAGTTATCTTAATTTAGATTCTTGATTATTTTAAATATGCCATATTTCTGTTTTACGTTCCTTGTGGGACCGCAAGCCATCTAGAGATTGACACCAGCTGATTCGCCTCTCCGTAACATAATCCTCGCCAGTATGAAATTACTCAGGGATCAGGGACGATTAAAATCCCTTTTGCCAGCCGCGAACTGCTTGCCTCATTGCAAAGAGATAGTTTACATAATCTTATCTAACCTGATGTGTTAATTTCAAATGATATCAGAAATCAGGGGGTCTCCGCTCAGACTACGCCTACTGCTTTAATCTGCGTGCCTCCAGTTTGAATATCGCTGGCCGTGATAATTATGCGCACTCCGCGTCCTTCAACATCCTACTAGTAAATAAAGGTTTCAGCAATTTAAAATGAGTCAAGAAATAACATTTTAATTTATTGGTCAGGTAAAATAGTATCAATTCAATTTCACAACCAAACAGCATGAATTCTATTCCAATTTAGCAGAATGCATCATACCGCTAAATCAAGAATTATATCAAGCCAATTACATAATTAAATAAAGAGAATTCAATTTCAAATTAAAGTAAATCATGCCAATTACATAAAACTCAATTCATTTCTCTTAGAAAATAATGCATACCTGATCAGAAAAACACTTGGTTACATATAAGATGTAACCGGGTGTAGGCCATTCTGGTTGCAGAAAAAACCTGGAGAACTGTTTTGCTCTTTCTTCTTAAATACCCTCAAGTCACACCCATTTACTGGTCAGATTTTCTGTTCCCCCCACAAAACACAAAAAGACTATTCTTGGGCCATCTGTCGTAATTTGAGTTCTCGTGGTCTTAATAGCCACACCTGTTTTGTCTCTTCAATTTGGCCCTAGAGGGGAAACTCCCCTTTTAAAAGGAACTCTAATCCTTAAAAAGAACTTAACCTTTTCATAAATTAAGTGACTGATATGAGAGTTTGACCATCGTACCACTTGCCTTTTGATCTTCAAATTGATACCAGTCATGACAATGAACACATAATATCTTTACAAAATATGAAACTGTAAGTTTTAGTGATTTTCCATGAAGCCATGAGAGGAGAAGAATGTGAGGTGGGAGGCTTGCAGGGCCATTCAGTGGGGGCCTGTGTCGAGGGAGGGGGCTGTTTATTGCCTTTGGGGACCTCCTGTTGTCTCTAGAGGAACTTTTATTGTTTTATTGTTCGTCCTGCAACATGCGAGAAACTCCTCATCTCAACTTCTCGGGGAGGCCTGATTCCTTCACATCTTATAGCATATATTTGCCGCCATAGATATGCGACCACTTTTGTTTGTCCATAACAAGGGGTTCAAGTATTTACTCAGTGTGCTCGAGCCCCATTATCTATTACCAAGCCGGGCGGAAAAAAATTTTTTAAAATGTTTTTTTTCTCCCACCCCCCACAAAAAAAAAATCGTTATACGAACCAAATCGAGGGTCAAAAATCGTGATACGAACCGAATCGTGGGTTTGGTTTATCGTTACAGCCCTAATATATATATATATATATTTAGGAAAATAAAAGAGATGGCTTGAAGAACAGATAAACCATATATTGTCAGTGTGTTTACTGTATCCACTTTTGATAAAGTTAAGCGTTTCTATATTTTTTTTACTCTGCCTCTGCCAATATTATTGATTATTTTAAATAGGACAAGGGCAAACAAGACATAGATAAGTAATAGCCTATATTTCTAAATCAATAAAACTGCAAATACTCTCTTTAATAAAGTTAGATTATGCAAATTGTAATTTGTGGCATTTTGCATTTTATGTGGTTTAAAGGCTGATGGCACTGTTCACTGTTCGACTAGGCACGCTCACAGTCACCAGCGTACTAATTACCGCCACCTGGATATCATCAGATGAGCGTGTATATAAGCCTAGCTCACCAGTTGCTCTATGGCTGAGATCAAGGTAACATCTCCACTTACTTACCTGATGCCTCACCTTTGCTTTCCACGTTGGATGCTGTGTCTTCACCATTGCAATCTGAGTTACAGTTTTACCTTTGTCTACTTGCCAAGCTACTGTGTGAATATACCAGGATCATTGGGAGAGTTCGCTGGACGCTTGCTCACCGAGTAACTCACCTGCACTGAAGTCACCTTGTTCACAGCGATCTCCAATCGCCCCATTCATGTGAGATAACTGCACGCACACCTGTTTATACTCACCTGTTTATCTCCTGTTCTTCCCAGAACGCCGCTCGCTCACCTTTGAGTTCACCGCCACCTGCTCCTGAGAGAAGGAAATAGGAGGAAAGGATTAGCGATTGGGAGATCGCTCTTGTCACATTAAGGATTTAAAAGAATAGCGATCGGTTGACTGCTTACTTCACTGAAGGAGTTCAAGGATACCTTCCTGAGATCATCATTGACTTTAATCCTTATATACTTAAATAAACTTGTTAATCTTCCTTCGTTGTTTGCAGTCTCCTTCCAGCTGTGCATTACAGAATCTCAGCCCTAAACATTTTGAATCAATCTTCTAACACTCAGCATTGAGGACAAACATACCACTGAAGTGAGTGAGCTTACAACTGTGCTTCAAGCCATTGAGAGCCTTCAAGTTTTGCCAGCTGTAACTAGTGCCATGAATCGTCCGCATCTATATTCCGGTGATCAATCATCATGTAAAGGGTTTCTTATGCAGTGTTCATTGCATTTTGAAATGCAACCCCATAAATTCCCTACAGAGAGAAGCAAGATTGCATTCATTATGACGTTACTTACCGGACAAGCGCTACAGTGGGCTGAAGCATTATGGGCAGGGGAAACCGTGCATCTATCATCATACGACAACTTTCAAAGCCATTTCCAGGACGTCTTCGGTCATGATCCTTCTCCAGTCTCAGTTCAACAGGATTTGCTCCAGTTAACTCTAGGGAAACTCACCATTCATGAATATATTCTAAAATTCCGCACCTTGGCGGCCACCAGTGGCTGGAATGATCCTGCTCTGTAGCCGTCTTCAGACGAGGATTAAGAGCGGACATTCGTGACCAAATGGCTATTTATGATGATTCAGCTAACCTTGAAGCCTTCATCAGAAAGGTTATTAATGTGTCCAAAAACCTCACCCCACATACCTTTTTGGCTTATCAAATGCATCGCAGTACCGACAGCTCAGGATGTGAACCCATGCAGACCGACTCCTATCGTCTGACGGAATCAGAGAGGCGAAGGAGAAGTGAGGAACGATGCTGCTTTTATTGTGGATCTTCTAACCATCTGCAACGGAGCTGCCCTGTTCGACCAGCATCTTAAGTGGTGAGTGTAGACTTCCTCAAACCTACCACGAATACCGTTCCATTGATCACTGCTAAATTGATATGCCATGATAAAGAATACTATGTGAATGCTTTAATTGACTCAGGAGCAGCAGGTAACTTCATCTCCAGAAGATGTTTAGACAGCATGTCTATCACATGATAGAATAATTCCACTGTCTACCGACTTACCACAATTCAGGGCACACTGCTGGATAAAAATCCGGTCAGTAAATGTACCACACATTTAACACTACAAATAGAATGTCTACACCAAGAAACTATATCCTTCTTAGTGCTTCGCAATGCCTCAGTAGACTTGGTGTTGGGTCGACCATGGATTATTCAACATCATGCCAACCTTAACTGGAAAACAGGTGAGATCCTACAATGGGGTGACAAATGTAAAACTGACTGTCTAATACCCTGCTTAAAACCTCAGTTACCTGAATTAGAATGCTGTTCCACCACCATTGAGAGTCCAGAAACCACGACGACTGTCGAAATTCCACGTCAGTACCATGAATACCTGGATGTCTTTAGCAAACACGCTACTACACACTTGCCTCCTCACCATCACTGGGACTGTGCCATTGAGCTAATCCCCAATGCTAAACTTCCTAAAGGTCGTATATATCCTCTTTCTCTCCCTGAAACACAGGCCATGAATGAGTACGGCTCTGGAACAAGGATTCATCACCCCATCAACATCACCAGCTGCCTCCAGTTTCTCCTTTTGGCAAAGAAGGATGGAGGGTTTCGACCGTGTATTGATTACGGGACTTTGAATAGCCAGACAGTGAAATTTGCTTACCCCTTACCATTAGTACCCGCAGGTTTAGAGGAACTCTGGTCAGCTCAAGTATACAGCAAATTTGATTTAAGGAGTCCTTACAACCTTGTGAGAATAAAAGAAGGGGATGAGTGGAAAACTGCATTTGTGACACCCACTGGGCACTACGAATATCACGTAATGCCGTATGGCCTGGCCAACTAACCAGCTATTTTCCAAAACTTCATGAATGAAGTGTTCCGTGACATGTTAAATAAGTTTGTTATCCTCTACATGGATGATATTCTTGTATATTCACCAGATCTCTCTACCCACAGACTCCACGTCAACAAAGTACTTCAACGTCTCAGAGAACACTCCTTGTACCTCGGAGAAATGTCCCTTTCATCTCACACGGGTACAATTTCTGGGCTACATCTCTCCAGCAGGGGTCGCTATGGAAAAGAACAAGGTCCAAGCTGTACAAGACTGGCCTCTGCCCAACAATGTCAAGTCACTTCAGAGATTCCTAGGATTCTCAAATTTTTATCGTCGATTCATCGTGGGGTAAAGTCAAATCACCGCACCGATCACGTCCTTACTCAAAGGAAGAGAAAGAAGCTCCAGTGGAACACTGACGGAGAGAAAGCCTTCAATCACCTTAAGCAAGCATTTTGTACAGCTCCCATACTTTGTCATCCCAACCCGGACCTTCCTTTCATCGTGGAAGTGGACGCATCCACACTGGGAGTTGGTGCAGCCCTCTCACAATATTATGGGAATCCACCAGTGCTCCACCCTTGTGCATTCTTCTCAAAGAAATTGTCACCAGCGGAACAGAACTATGATGTTGGCAACAGGGAGCTGCTAGCCATAAAACTAGCCTTTGAAGAATGGTTAGAGGGAGCAAAACACACCATAACTGTCATAACTGACCACAAGAACCTCATCTATCTCCAAGAAGCCAAACGGCTAAATCCCAGACAGGCTAGATAGGCGCTGTTCTTTACGAGGTTCTCATTCAAGGTCACTTACCCACCAGGTAACAAAAATGCCAACGCAGACGCGTTATCACGATTACAAGATCCAGATCCCACACCAGAGAAACCAGTAACCATTCTCCCACCCACCCTGTTTATGGCGCCTATTGTTTGGAATTTAGACGATCAAATTCATCAGGCAACATTCCAAGAACCACCACCTCCCAACTGTCCAGCCCAAAAGACATACGTACCCAACGCCATCCGCCTACACGTACTCTATGCTGTTCACACTTCTCCAGGATCTGGACATCCAGGAACGAAGAGAACACTTTAGCTACTTACCCAACGTTTCTGGTGGCCAAACATGGCACGAGATGTTAACCGGTACATCAAAGGATGCGCTGTCTGCGCCATTGTGAATACCCCACAGAGACTACCTGCGGGCAAACTCCTACCATTACCAATACCGCAACGTCCATGGACTCACATCGGCATTGACTTTGCCACTGATCTACCACCCTCTGAAGGCTTCACCACCATACTAGTCGTGTGGTAGACCGATTTTCAAAGGGATGTAAATTGATTCCCCTTGTTGAAATACCCACCGCTTTTGAAACAGCCCAATCCTTGTTTCACCATGTATTTCGTCACTTTGGTCTTCCAGAAGATATTGTATCAGACAGGGGCCCGCAATTCACATCTCAAGTATGGCACAAATTCTTCAGAATACTTTGCATCTCAGTAAGTCCATCATCTGGTTATCATCCCCAAACCAACAGACAGGCCGAACGCAAGATTTTACCCTCCAGGCATTTGATGTCAAGGAGAACATTGGGAAGAATTCTTGAGGATGAGTATACATCCATGAAAAGCACACTGTCTAAGATATTGTCCAAACAGAACCATGTATGTACCACAAAAGATGCATGGTCATCAAACAACAGAAGCTTTCTTGGGGTGACTATCCATTGGATAGACCAAGAAACACTAAGAATCTGCTCAAGGACATTAGCATGTCGCAGGATCATAGGGCGTCATACATATGATGTTTTGGCTGAGATGTTGGAAGATGTGCACAGAGATTTTAACATAAAAGACAAGGTGACCGTTACAACCACAGATAATGGTTCAAATTTCGTAAAGGCATTCAGTGTCTTTGCAGAAGTTCAAAGAAGCATTCAAGACAGAGAAGAAGAGGATGAGGAAGAAGAGGACACTGCCTTCATAAATGTCACAGACATCTTAAATGAAACAGAAGAAGATTACATTCTTCCACCTCATCAGCGATGTGCATGCCACACCCTCAACCAGGTAGCAACACGAGACATTGAGAGTGCTTTAACCAAGCTAGAGGCCTTTAAAAAAGTATCAAGATCAACGATTGGCAAATGCCAGGCACTGTGAAACAAGCAACACAGAAGCACACAAGCTTCAGACATAATCAAAGACAAGCTAGGGTGCCAGCTGATAGTTCCCAGTCCAACAAGGTGGAACTCCACTTACCATGACATGGAGTGCTTGAAAACCTGTATGCTTACAAAAACACAAGAGCTGCAGGAGACCTGTGGGAAGCTTCTGGTGACTCGCTTCAAAGCAGCAGAACTCACCTTCATACCGGAGTATGTTCAGGTAAATATTGTCTTTATTTTGATATTTACTTATTATGTTTTTATTTTGATATGTACTGATCAGCCACATACCATTAACTAAACTTACTAGTGTACAAGTTTTTTTTTCTAAATGTTAAACTACTGCTACCTTTTAGAATGATGATTATGAATAAAGAAAAATATTATTTTCATATTTTTACTATTATTATTATTTAATCCTTGTGTTTTCTGTCCATCTTTAAGGTTATGGCGCCCCTGGACAAGGCGCTTGACATACAATCTGAAAAAATGGCCTACGCAGGAGTGTTGGTGCCAACAATCTCAATTCTTCTAGATAAAATGGAGCAGAAGAAGCATGAGGTTAACATACATCTCTGTAACCCACTGATAGATGCCCTCATCAATGGGGTGAAGCAGAGGTTTGGATACATTTTTGAAGATGCAAGGTTGCTCATAGCCTCTGCAGCTCATCCAATGTTCAGATTGGCATACATCCCCAGTGAAAAGGCTGATGTTGTGTCAAACCTAAAAGCAGAATTAAACCTGCTTCAAACTCTGTATCTAGAGGATCACATGCAGACAGATTGCGAGATCCCAGCTGATGACAACGATGATGTAACTGGATACTTCCCATCACTCAGAACAAAAACCGCTCTGAATGAAGTGGACAGCCATTTGCAGTCTACTGAAACCAACCTTGTCAATGCATTCCAAAACCTGCCGATGATGAAGATCTTCCTGAAATACAACACAGGAGTCCTTGCTAGTGCAGCTTGTGAGTGACTCTTTAGTGTAGGAAAAGACATTTTCCGACCAAAGACAAACTTTGAAATTTTGAAAAGCTGCTATTGTGTCGGGTGAATACCCTGTGAGGGTCCACCCTGACCACCTCTTAATATGTGGTGTTGGAAACTTGTTTCCATTAAGAAAACAACACACACAGAGACACACACACAATTTTATTTAGAGGTAATGCTTTGTTTTTTTGCCATGTTGAGACTGTTTGGAGTAGTCTATAGTACTTTTGTAAATGTGGTTTGTTCTGTTGTTTAAGTTAAACATATGCATGCATTCAGATTACAATACATACACACTCTCGACACTTTTTGTTATTTGTTATTTAGTTTGTTTTTGTTGCCAAATTGGTTTGGAACAATTGTTAAATAAATAATTGCACAATAATGCCTGCCTATCTGTTTGAATGACATTTTTATCACTAAGGTAGCAGAAAACCCTGCAGAAAAAGAATGAGGTGAACTAAAGAGGAGAAGCGCTATCATGGGGTTGCTATTTTAAAGGATCTGGAGAGATTCTGCATGAAGGAACGGTATCTAATCTTTTATCAGGTGTCCTTCAAACTCATGCCTGGAGAAAACAATGCAGATTTACTTTCACAACCACTTTTGCTCATATTTACCATGGGTAAGTATTATTTTTGCTGTGGCATAGATGGAATACATTTTTGCTATCTTAGCGACCTTATTTCTAGAAGAAGAAAAAATAGTAATAGTAAATTTCATCAATGGTGGGAAAAGTGTTAACATGGCACTCTAGCTGTTTCGTTTTGGATCAGTTGAAGCTTATTTAGTGTGCAGGATATCTACTGAAAAATGAATATAATCATGATTTAATAAATACCTCAATAAGATTTTCTGCATTAGAAACAAACACCAAATATATTTGATTAGCAACATTTCAAAGGTGGAATAAGACTATTATACAAACACTAAAAGCATGGTCAGATCAAAGGACAGATTGCTATGAAATATAAATCATATAAATTGTGATTATTCTGATCCCTCAGTATTGGCACAAATAAACTGGTAATGAAATCACAACAAAATTCTCATGTTCTTTTTCTATTATAGCAATAGAAGACAAATCCAGTCCTAGACATTTAATATATAAAAATATTTTTTAACTGAGAAGTGGGGTCTCTGTGCTACAATACCTAAATTCCGACAAAAAATAGTTTGTTGGGAGAACACTACTTTTTAAAATAATTTTAGACAAAGATAATATTTACTGTAAGACAAACTTTGACTTAAGTGAATAATTAATAATGCTGAGAAAAGGCTGTGAAATTACAGGTAAAAGCTCTTACAGGTTGTGTGTGTGTGTGTGTGTGTGTGTGTGTAAGAGAGAGAGAGCAAAGGATCCAGCATACCTATATAGTTGTTACCTCTTCAGCCCTATACTAGCGATTGTAACAAATAGCATTTATATTTGAGATCTTTTAGATTTTAATCAACAATTAACCTTGCACATCTGTAGGTACCTTTATAGGTGCATAGGAAAATGAAAAAAACAAAACAAAGAATGCATCCTGCAAAGTTGCATTTGTATGAAAATATATATTTATTCACTCACAGTATTACAGTCCATGACCTTCTTTAGCCATATGATTCTCAGATTTCTTTTATATCTGTTTATACTCGTATATGAAGAGATTACAAAGCATATAGTGTCAGGTATTCATATAATGAATAATATAATATAACATAATCCTATATATTACATGGGAAGAAACCCACATTTTCTGGTGACAGTGAGATATAGGCCCACAACAGAATAACTGTAAGACATAGACATCCCAAAACAGAGCTTTGATGGTTTGAAATAAAACAGTGGCTCTTTATTTGTCATTTTTCCACTCTGTTCCATCTGGAAGAATTTGGAGGAAAAGGGAATTCAAGGAAGAGAAGAGTGGAGCTGTTCTACTCAGACAAATGCTTCAAACAAATGATCAAAGAGGCTTTTTTTTCCTCGGCTCCATCAACATTTAGCTTCAGGCATAATAGGCCTCATTTTTGTTCAAACGTTCATTCGTTCATTCAATCGCACATATGCATATCTGAGAAACGAAAGTACGATCAAATATAGGATGGCTTTTGCGCAACATTTTATAAATGAGGCCCAATGTCTATAAACCAGGGATGAAGAATCAGGGGCACTGAACAGCACTGCTCTATTTCTGTGCTTCTTCATGCTCTAAATTGTAGCAAATTAGCTAAAAAAATTATTTTTATTAAATAGGATTTTTATAATACTAATGGATGTTTCACAGAGTTACCAATTATATATATATATATATATATATATATATATAAATGTATGTGTGTGTGTGTGTGTGTGTGTGTGTGTGTAAAAAGGGACAATTTACCTGTTTCAAAATGACTTAAGTCAAAGAGTCAAAACTCTCTCCAAATTCCTTTGGGTCTTAAAAACAGTCTTATCTTGCTAAAGTGTCCTTGTTGCCATGGTAACCAGAGGCCTGGTTCGGCAAGGGTGTTAGTAGAAGTTTAGTTTAGATTAGACAAACACATATATATATAACTGCATTTTGGTCCATCTCAGTTGTGTATAATCATTATCCACAAAATATCCACTGAAAGATGATTTCTTGTGTAAATACTGTGAGGCCCAAAAGTCTAAGACAGCTTCTGTTCTGCAGTTTTATAATTAATTACTGTAATTAATTCCATACATACTGTATGTACATACATAAAACATAGATTTTCCTTTGTCTTTAAACCCAATGTGCATTTTTTTTTATAGTAGTTAACATCACCTTATAAAGGATTTATTTATCAAAGTTAATTTTAACATGAACTAATACACTGATACAAAAATACGTACAAAAGAGATGAACTCACAAGAAACTGTTTATAAAGGATGAATGAATACTGTATCAAATATATAGCTTACTTTAGTGCAGTTCATGCATTAACTAACGCCATCTAACCTGACCTTGTTAGTTTTTTCTTTCTCTCAGATTCCTCCACAACTACTAACATTCTAAATAAACATTGGCACTAAACAAAAAAAGCTGCATCAATGTTATTCTACAATTCTTACGTATTTTGTACAAATAATGCTAAAAGAGGTTCTTTGTTTTTAAATCTTTCTCTTTTTGTCTGAAAACAGAACTTTATGACTATAACCATCAATCATGAAAAGTGGTGTATAAAATTCTGCAGTAATTCAGAGAAAGCCACGATATAGAAAAACTGTTGTTCATAACAGCTAGCATAAACGCTTATTGAGGGGAAATAGTTTTAGCTATATCTAGTGCCTGTAACATCCAGCAGAATCTTGAGGCAACAGGTTGGCTCTTTGCCTACTACTGAAAACCCCACAGACTGGCGCCACCTGCTGACAACACCCAACATGTACAACTACATCTTGCAAATGAATCGGACAGGAAACACAAGCCTGTGCAAAAGTGTTTCAAGTCTGCTGAACTCTGGCCTGTGAAATAACAATACGTGATATTGTGCGACCAACAGTAGATCGACACGTCACATTCCTATCTGAATGAAAAGAACAATCTTAATACAACAGCGTTTTTTACATTTTAGATGTATTATATCTCAACTCCTCAGGGTACCCATAAATACAGATGAACTACACTAAATGACTAGCAACATGGGCACTATCTTCTATAATACACTACAGAAGCTGTTGTCCAAAATAAATAAAAAAAAATGTTAGAGAAAAACATACTGTGCCATGGTACAACAGTAATACCCATTCTCTCCAACTTGGAAGTTTTCAGAATTGCGTGGAAAAACAGTTTGTCCAACTATAGACAGGCTTTAATAGCTGCTATGGCAGAATATATCGACACACTAATAGAAAATAACCAAAACAATCCAATGGTTTAATTTAGCACAGTGGCTAGATTAACATATAACCAGAAGCCACCTGATCGAACTACTAAACACTAAAAGAGGTGTAGAGATTTGGCCCCCAAACTCATTCAGGGTTCAGACACACTCTCTGTTTAAATAAATAATAAAAACACATCTCTTTAGCCAAGCAGTCCCATAAGTCTCTCATAACCCTGTAGTTCAGTTATATCTGATCAAATGCACATTCTCATTCTTTAGCTTGGGTTGAACAAATAATTTTTGCTTGGTTGGAAAAGCAGCTATGCTAATTGTTTCTGTTTGCTTTTTTGTTTCTGCCACAGGATTGGCATCCTGAGGTAACTAGAAATACCAAAAGCTTACAACCCTTAAAAAAGTTTTGTGAGATGACTGAACATTTAAGAAGGAATGATGCCAACCCCTCAGATGACTTTTTTACGTTGTGTGTCTGCATACTTGTATTGCGTTTGTGCATTTATTTGAGCTGTTACACAACCAGCTACACTGACAATATAAAGCTACAGGTGAGACATTCATAGTGTTATTTTGGTTAATGAATAATAAAGTTTTGCAAAGATTCAGCAAATGTATGCTAACAATTAAGGAAAACAACTAACCATGTGATTTTTGATTTTGTCTAGATGCAAATGTAGCAATCTGAGATGAATGATGTTGAAATCATCGTTTGCTTTTGCAGGAAACAACTTGACGTTCTCCTTTTGTTGTCAAGTTTAGAAAAAAAAAAAAAGGAACCACCTTTTAGTGTAAGCAATTGTGAAACCATGTGATACTAAATAAAAGAGACACTTATTTCCATCTAGGACAGGGCTATTAGTTTCATTTGAGGACCTGATTATCAAGAGTAATTTTAAAGGGAGCCAAGGGGTTGGTGGCCAACCCAATCTCTTTCTGAGGGGCCTATAAAATTAGGAATAAAATTTAAGTGCATATTTAGCTGTACAACTAACTACTATTATCAACACCAACATCTTTAAAAATGTATCATTAGTGCTTTCTGTGAATCAGTCAATTAAAATAAAAAACAAAAATTATTCACACACTTGTCTCTAATTATTAGTAATTAACTGCATATTAATAAGTTTATATTGTCATTATTTCACATTGAACCTCCGAATTAATGTAGAAACAATATAAAGTGTGTTTAATGGCCTATTATTAACAATGGCCAGTATTTGTAATGAAATGCTGCAACTGATGTCTCTATTAAATGCCTTTCCACCTCAATTTTAGCCATTAATCATATCAATTCAATGTAACAGTACAAATGAAAGCCATTATTTTAAACATTTATGACAGGTTTGGTATAAGTTCTGAAAAATATAATTTCAGAGTTTATTCACACTAGGAAAGTCCGCTAGTTCACTTTTTTTTTTGGTTTGGTGCGATTCGCTTTCACACTGCTTTTTTGCTAGTGAACCAGAAATTGTAAACAAAACCACACGTTTGCTAAGGTCATCCATTCATTGGACAGAAATTCTCAAGCAGGAAAAAACAGGACGTTCAAAAACAGCCTAATCATGGAGCATTTTTGTAGTGCAATTATTGTTGCAATTATTATTATTATCACCTAATGCAATATGAATCTTGCGCAGAGAGCATGCTCTTATACATGGCATACTGACCGCGCCTTTTAAGGTTAACATAATGTGCAACCTGTGCATTCCCTTTTCTTGGGCCGGATGAAGATGAATGACGAATTCATATAGCCCTGATCTAGGGTCTCAGCAGTGGAATATGAGGGATTGTGCTGATTGAGAGCAAAGCAGACACGTTTATGCTTGTGAATATTTTGATTTTCATAAAATTCTTGCAATATATCTTACTGTACACAAACAAGACACTTCTCTGTTGTAAATGCTATGTACAATGTATAACATAATTGATTACACACTTCTGAAATATAATTCAATTGAAAACCAAAAACACATTTGTTGCATACTGGAGGTCTGTGATGTAAACGCTGGGCCAGTGCTTCCCAAACCTGTCCTGGAGGACCCCGTGCCCCGCACATTTTGTATGTCTCCCTTGTCAGGTCTTGAAGTCTCTACTAACAATTGAGTTGAATTAGGTGTGTCTGATAAGGGAGACATACAAAACGTGGACAGGTTGGAAAATCACTGGCCTAAGGGAATTCCTTGAATTTTATTTAAACTGTTCGTTAAATTAAAATGCTGTAATTGAAAGTATCGTGTTCTTTATTTATTACAGTTCATTGAACTGCGTTTATTTATTGTTCTTTCCTCATTTAATTTAAATAGTTTAGCCTGTACAGTGTCAGTAATTACTGTGCTGCTTATTTCTGAATTGGAAGCAATTTATTGGTTAGAAAAATATTAGGCCACCTTATTAAAAGTATTACTAAGAGAGTGAGACTACTAAGAGAGTAATGCTGTGTTTGTATCACTAGTGCAGAGTCCGTTCTCTCTCCTGATGCACGTACGCCACTTGCGGCTCACGCTGTTCCGTAGTTTATTAAAAGTTTATTGTAAATGTGTTGCGTGTCCATATTGCACCAAAATGTATCACTGCATTCCCTTGGATCCGCAGCAACACACCCGCCATGCGTGAAGACAAAATAAAAATCCAAACAGATAGACACAGAGATTCCTGCCTTTATAAGAGAGAGATGTTTAGCCCCATCTCACCGACGCTTCGAATATTCACTGCTAATTATTACCGAAGTTTTGAAGCTCAAATAAAATTGGTATTCGGACCAGCCCTTCTTTATACCCTAAGCTGGTCAGTCTTCCATAACTAGCCAACCTGCAGCCCATGTCACTTAAAACGGCCTCCTCCATGGGCCTGTTCTTCATATGTCGCTTCACCCATTTAATCCCAAATTTTTCCCAGGAATGAAAATATTCAAATGATGCTTTATTAGCAACCCTTTGAAATAATCAATAATTATTTTTGGAATTTTTTTTGGCAAAGTGTGTGAAATTTTTTTTTAATTTTTGGTCACAAGAAATGAAATCACATTTTTTGCATTAAAAATGCATTTTTATATATCTTAGCACAGCTATTTTAAAAGTTTTTGATCACATTCTAGGGTTTGCATTATGCATAAACAACTTATGCACATAGATACGAACAGTGAGATAAAAAATAATAATAATAAAAATAAAATAGAAACTGCCATTGGATTTGATTTGTCTAGCTAAGTTCTCAACGGTCACTATTGTTTCCTATCTATGACCACACTCAACAAAAATAAATATATGTGAATTCATATATTAATACTAGACACCCTAAAGATAATATGTAC
>JAUMHQ010059517.1:0-16004 GCA_032361165.1 Enteromius paludinosus | reverse complement strand
GCGGGAGGCAGAGCGGCAGAGAGATGCGACAGAGTTGCGAAATTGCAGGCGCTGCTCGAAATGGCTGTTATTTCAAAATTTCAAATAGCTAAACTAATCGGTTAACCAGGTTCAACCGGCTAATGAGGCTCGGTGGTCGGTCAAGAAATTTTTTAGTTTTCGCCATCCCTACTGCAAACACACATTTGTGTTTAAACAACATGTAAAAGTGTATTTTGTATTCGAGGACCCCTTTAAAGCAGCATATTATTATATAGATCAAACTCACGAGTGCCCAGTTGGAGATATGAAGTACAAGCAGCAGTGTACTCTGGTGTCAGGGATGCGTTTCTTGCGAGCAATGTTGACTTCTTCCTTCAGAAATTTTTCGTATTGTTCATTGATGAATTTGGATATGGGCTCCCAGCTAGGAACACAAAGGAAACATATCAACAGTGCTGCATTTTAGAGTACATGAAACTTTGAAACAGCAAATTGAAAAACACTGTTGCGGTTCATAATACAATAAAGCTGTTATATTTAGCTCAATGCAAATTAACCAGTGCTGTCAAATGATTAATCACGATTAATTGCATCCCAATATGCATTTAATATATAAACAACATGCATTTCTATTAATATACATAATAATATAATATACATAATAAATGTACACAGTACACAGCTTTTTTTTTTGATGCGATTAATCACGATTAATCATTTGACAGCACTAAAATAAACATGATGTGACCGAATTGCAGAGCTTTGGCAAACATGCACATCACTATGATCAGATCAACTTATGTTTTCTCAAATTTTTGCTGTGTGAAAGAGCACAAAACATATTTACATATTCATCTAAATGCCTCTCTCAGCAGCATGGGTAGCGTCGGGATATTTACAAACAGTATACCACTGCTCACATATTTCAGATTTATTTTTACCCCAAGCAACAAATGAAAAAGGTTTTAAGCTTTTGTTCTGTATGAATAAAAAGCTGCATAAAGGCAGTTTTTTTGTTGTCAACATCAGCACCCAACAGCCTGTCTGAGGCATTTGAATGACAAAGGGAAAAAAAATGCAGTGTCCCTTTAACTGAGATCCTTGGATGTGATCACTGAGGGCGAGCTGCCAAACCACACTCGCATTTGGCATCCCTACCAGCGATCTAATTCTTGTCTGTGCAAATTAAGTGTAAATCCGGAAGTCAAAACACTGCCCCTCACACTTGAAACACGTTTCTGATGCCAGTTAGTAGCAGCCGAAATTAAGCACACAACTAACCCCGTTTCTGTTAGCTGACACAAATGCACGTCCTCCGTTTCTTAGATGCAGTGGTATTTTGAATCGTTTTCAAAAACTAAATCGGTTTTAAAAAAATAGCTGCCAGCCTTCTGGCTTTAACAGAGAAATCACACAAAACTCACCAATTTTCATTGTTAATTTGGTCCCCAAAACCTGGCGTGTCAACGACTGTTAACTTCATCTTTACCCCTCCTTCTTCAATCACTGCAAAAGCAACATTCATCACAGCTACAAATAAAGCATCCTAGATAACTGTAATTGTTTTTTGGGCCGTGTACAGTGGTTCAATCTCATAAGACAACGGCATTTTTGTCCATATAATGACAAAAACAGTTTTGTTTTGTTTTTTAAAGGGACAGTTCAATGAAAAACATTTACATTCATGTTGTTTTCCGAACAAGATGACTTAGATGGTTAATCTTCTAACAAAAAAGATTATAAAAATGAATTGCTTAATCGCATTCAAAATAGTGTTATGTAAATAAAATTATGTTTACATACTATATGCGTGGGTACTGTGTATATTTATCATGTATATATAACTACACACACATACGTGGATATATTAAGACATTTCTAAAGAAACCTGAGCAGTTTCTATCCATTAACGTGAAGTCCAAGCAACAAGTCTTATGTGTTTAGCAACATATGTTGGCAAAATTTTAATTTTGCGGTAAACTGTCACTTTGAAAAAGACATAAAGTCATGCACGGTTTGGCATGACAATGCGGTCCTTTTTGGGTTAAATATTCCTTTAAGTCAGACATGTTCATCCTGACACAGGTATTCACAAGAAATTCCACCTATTTCACACCTACATTTAAAACACCATCAGAACAATATCACAAAAGGTCAACAAGAAATAGACATCCAGCCTTTTTCTGAACAGCATTTGGATATATATGATATCATTTAGTTTGCCAGCTGTTCAATTTGCCAGCTGGCCTCCTATTTTGCCCTGGGAACAACACATGCCAGTCTAGACACATCTTACTCACAAACACATATGCTTTAGGCTGCCGCTATGCTACAGGTCCTGGTGTATTGATTACATCAGCCGACACTAAATGAGTCTTTCGTCATTAGCTCATGATGTCTATTTCTGTCCAGTGAAAGGTCTATCCTTTATCAACCAGCAATAGATGCGGTTGTGAATCCTTGACTAAATGAGACACATGATCAGTTATACTCTTACCATGAGATACAGATTTAATCTCAACAGTCTTTGGGATCTTCTCATCACGACTCCAGCCTGTGCTCCTCCTGCTCACCTGTGACTTAAAGAGAGTATTCACTAATGTAGACTTCCCAAGACCACTCTGACCTGGAGTTAGAGAAAAAGAGGGGAAACGGTAAAAAAAAAAAAAGTGAAAAAAGTCAAAAGAACATGTGAACAAAATGCTCTCCCACCCACCAACCACCATGATGTTGAAGTCAAAGCCTGTCTTCATGGTCTTCTTCCGCATCTGCTCAATGATGGTGTCTATTCCGATGTATCCAAGCAATGCAGATCCCCGACCTGACCCCTGACCTTCACCCCCTGTTCCTTGGGGTGAAGGCAAAAAGGGACTGCTAGAAGGCGGGACCACATGAGAGGGCTTAGCTGGGACGGCGGGTTTAGGTCTCACTTCAGGGGGCACAATTTCTGACATGTCTGTGTGAAAGAGTAAATGATAAACAATCAACACATTGAATACGTTTAGATGATATTTCTCTATAAACGGACCATTAAATATAGTAACCTGGATTTAAATCTAGCAAACAAGTGTTTGTAGGTCACATTTGTTTTGTGCTGTGAAGCATATTTATGACTCTGTTACATATACTGTTCGGCCTATATGTATATCCAAATCCTATTTAAAAGGTATAGTAATGAAAATTCTGTCTTCATTGACTCAGCCTCGAGCAGTTCAAAACCTTTTCATTCGAAATGTAATTTCCAGTTTACTCTCTAACAGGGCAACTTGCCTTATGTGGGTCACATTTCATTTTCTGCTGTGAAGCAGCATATCTGACACGTATTCTGTTATATGCATGAGGATATTTCACTCAAAAGTGAAAATTCAGTCATTTACTCACCCTCAAGTTGCTTCGAATCTGTATGAATTTTATTCAGCTGTTAAACGAAAAAGAATATATATTGTGATCCAAATAACCGACAGTAGCCGCTTACTTCCGTAGTACAGAAACAAAATACTATACAAGTCAGTGGTTACCCTCAACTGTTAGTTAACGTATTCTTTTGCGTTCAGCACTAGAAAGAAACTCTTAAAGGTTTGGAAGCGAATGGTGAGTACGTGATGACAGCATTTTCATTTTTAGGTGAACGTCCTTTATTTCACATTTCTTTTTTGCCTAGAGGACAACATAAGAAACAGTGCCAAAGCTTACCCCTCTAACCTACTCTGTTTTGCATGTACAATATGTAGGTGTTTGGAAAGAACACGATAAACTGTAAGGCACGACTGAATTATTTCTCTTACAAAACCGATGTACAGTATGCTGTTATGTTCTAGTGGTCCTATTTCCCAGCCTTGTCCACTTTAAATGCTCCACTGAGTTGTCGGCCTATATTAACACCATATGCCACCCAAAATAAGCAACAAACAATAAATTATTACAGAAGCCACTCAACAAATCTCTATATCGGATTAATCACCCACGGCTGGACCTTTCCCACGCACCGAGGCGCCTTTTAAACGCCATAACATGAGATGTTTTCAACACAATGGTCCGCGTCTTTCATTTAGAGAATAATTTTAGTATCATTGCCATATTAAACGAGGCGGGAAACCAAACATAAACATACATAGATGAATGTACGCGTCTACATCTCCATTTGTTTTGTTTATCGATTTTTTTTTTTTTTTTTTACCTCAAAAAGATTGGTGTAATAACGAGTATACAGAGGGAAACGATCTTCCCACTCACCGATCCGTGTTTATGCAGCGGTCGCAGGATATCTTTTTATTTTTCGTCCTTTTTCTGCCTCTCGCTGGTTTACAGTGTGCTGAAGTGTAAGTAGGCTAAGGCAGTAGTTGAACAGCCGTTAGGGAGTGATCATGTGTTCAGGTGCCTCTTTCTTTCACGCCGTCTCTCGCTTTTCTATTCGCAGCTCGATGCACCTCATTCCTTCCTCCACCCTTTTCTCGTTACCAAGGAAACTAACGGGAGACTGGTGATGCAGCGCGCATGCGCAGTGCTGAAATTAGGGTTTCGGGTCGCTTGGTGATTTTTTAACACTCCTTTAGGCCATTTAAACCTTTAACGTTTGCCTTTTGTTTGTTTTGGTTGGCTACATTTGTACATATATTTATATGAAAGCGTGTTGTATCATGCTATTACCGTGGATGATGACTAGATGCAGGACTGGTGATTTATGTAAAACAGCGCCATGTGGATCACAACGACTGTCGTTAATGAAAACGGTTTTTTTAATAAAAATAGCATATTATATCATTACTTAAATATTTAATTATTAGAAGCAAAATAAAAAGAAACAACTATAAACTGACAACGATCACGTTCTGCTGACGTCATCAAGTCCTTTTATTTTCCAGCTTCGTTTTTCCATTTGACTTGTTCCATTTTGTCCTCACTGAATATCCTGAAATACATCATATTTTGCAAATAACTTAAACGCACGATACCACAGAAGAATAATTTGGCACTGCACAACTATGTCATCAAAACTACTCACATTCATGGCCTTGTAGTCCTGCACCTGCCTGTCTCATGAGTTCTGTTCACATGTGAAGTGTTTGTGACGGCATATACAGTGGGCACTAAAGTGCCGTTGAGCCTCAGTGTCTTTTACCTCATAAGCGGGTTATCTCACTGTGTTTAGACATGCCTGTGTTTGATGATAAGGCAGAGTCCCTATTTTGCACGCTATACCATTTACAGTTTGTCCTATGTCTTTATATATCCTGGCTTATATTCTGACAACACTCACATATTAGAGATTCTAGGGTTTTGTATTTGTAGATACATATTGAGCATTTTGAAACACTGACCTACCACAACCTTTTTTACTTTACCTTATGGTTTTGTTTTATTGTGACCTAGCTGGTAGTCATCATTTTCACTTGCGATTCCAGTATTACTGACAATTAGAGATCATTACAGTTGGTCATTAAGGTTCATATTAGAGCTCCAAGCTAGTAGCAGATTCCATTCAAGAGTTTCCAATGAAAGTGGTGTTCACTTGTGCCAAGTCAATGAGATTCAGTTGCTAAGCTGTTTTAAGTCATTTTAGCTTGTTATGCTATGGTTAAGGTGTTCTGGGAGATTTTTAGCCCTATGCTATTGGCCTGATAAAGTGTTTTGAGTGATCCTGTTATGAAGTTGTTAAAGTATTTCAAGTTATTTTTAGGCCATTGCTATTCATTTTTGAGGTGCTGCGAGTGATTTTTAACTCATTGCCATGAAGTAGCTCAAGAGGTCTGAGTGGTTTTAGCTAATTTAATGTAGTTGCTAAAGTGTTTTGAGTGACTTGACCCAAATTAGGCACAATTCAATCCCACAATGCACCGCAAAAATGATGCGTCCGAAATGATGCGTCCGAAATCGCTTACTTCCCTACTATATAGTACGCGAAAAACAGTATGTGAGGCGAGTAGTATGTCCGAATTCATAGCATTCTAAATTCAGTAGGCGATAAGTACCCGGATGACCTACTGCTTCCGCCCGAATTCTATAGTAGGCATACCATGGACACTTTTCTATCCCATGAGGCTCCGGGAGAGGAGGCGTCATATTCGAAAAATGGCGGAAAGTTGAGATGCGGCTCATTTCAAGTGTACATACCCCAGGAAAAAAACGTTGTTTATTGTGATTAAATTACACTTGTTTAACACAATTTAAAAAATGGATGACTTATTGAACGTATACATTGTCACGCTGTTGTGACGACGCATGACACGTGACATCATCAATATGGCGGATGTAGTACGTCCGCGTTCCATTCATACTACCCCCATTCTTACTATATAGTACGTACTGTTTAACGGTCGAGTAGTACGTTCAACTTTAAATGTAGTACCTACTTAAGCAGTATGCAATTTCGGACGCAGCATTACACTCAAAGGCTACAGAATCCCCATAATGCAGTGTGAGTGTCGTGCTCCGAATGAATTCCCACGTATGGCCAGAAGATGGCGCCCACAGGTAAATCATCTATGCCTACATTTTATAAAGCACTTGTTCATGGCATAAAACAGCGTAATTTGACACAGGTACAAATTCATCGAACTTTGATTATTTATTAGTAAAATAATAAATAACAACTAAATAAATAAATAACAACTAATTTCCAGGACATGAAGCAGAAAGCAATCTATGCAAAAGCGGCGGTCATTTCAGTGTGTAGTTATTCTGAGTGATTTTTATAATTACTTAAGTATTTCTAAATTGATTCTCTGAGCATTCTTAGATTTTCAGCATGATTTTTAGTTGATGATGTTATAATTCATTTTAGCATATTAAGTGGATGCTAGAATGATTTTTGGCCATTGCTTGTGGTTGCTTTCTTTAACAACGCGATTTGTGGTATCAAACTGAAATGTTATATTGTGCACCTAAGTAAAATATTTATTAGGCTTAAGAACTGGTTTTAAATCTGTAACCCTAAAAATAAAACTGTAATGCTCACTCAAACATTCACCACTAATGACAAATTAAAGCCTTCCTCAGTGAATGTTTATATACTAAATTTAAATGTGTTTACACTAAATAGTATTTAGGATGTCTTTAAGCAGCTTTATGCACAGTCATCTTAATGTAACTCATTTATCTTTGTACTCACCTGTAGACACGCATTCTTCTGGACAGAAGTCAACTCTGCTTCTCGTGTCTGTGACTACAGATGGCTGTAATGGTAGGGGGTCTTCTCGCTCTGTTAACCACGAGGATTTCATATCTTGAAATCTGTCACAATCTGTAGAATCAAGTGTGTGTTTGGACTCTTGTTGTTGATCTAGAGTGAACGGACACTGCAAAGGACATTTCAGCATTTCAGAGTTTGGGCTGTCCGAGAGGTTGGGGTGAACAGCTAATTCACGTTTCTCTCCAACAAATTTAGTCGGACTACTAGTAGCACCCTTTTTGTATAACTGCGAGCCTCTGGGTCTTCTTGCAAATCTGTAATCTTCACGCAAGGTCGCTTCGCTTGAAGAGGATTTAGAAGAATCTGAATCCGAAAGGCTGCATCTGTTTCGGGTTGAATTGCTGACATCCCTTCTTGTATTCCCTGTTTGGTTTGAGGAAGATCTTCTCCATGCCTGAGGAGTCTTGAAGTATGTAGGTCTACTGTCAGATGCTCTTTTGATCACAGGTCTACAGTTTCGGCTCAGCTGACCAAATTCAGTGGATGATCTGTGACTCTTCAAAGGGAACTGGAAGCAGCTCATCCGGCTGCACTGATCTGATGCATTACTGTATGCGCTGTCTGTCTCGGAAGCTGCAGACTGAAGCCTGATCTTTGGTTTTGACTCTTGGTTGTCATTAGCACTGGTTTGATTGTGCTGGGTGGAGTTCATCATCATATTATTTTCATGAGAACTATCACTGGTGGCGTTACAGTTCTCTGAAGCTCTGTCTTGAAGGTCAGAGTTGGATGAAACCAGTACGGTGTATTCCTTTTGAGAACGTACATTATCCAGTTCTTGAAAAATATCCTTTTGGTTTGTGGTAGCTTTAAGGGAGGAGATTGGATTTGTAAGTGCTGACTGTTTGGAGAACTGTCTTGTTTCTTCAGCTGAAGCTTGTTGTTGGTTTTGAGGTTTCCCACAGCTACTCTCACACATCATAGTGGGTCTTATCCGCTTGGCTGCTCCTAACATTATCTTTGAACGAATAGGCTGTTTCAACTTTTCTGAAACAGCAAGATGTCCATCGCTGTGAATTTTTGGGATGTTCTCTACATTGCTTCCACTGATCTTCTCCAGATCGGAAAACTGGGCACCAGAGTTTATAATCCTTCCTGTTTTAATCAATCCAAGCCGGATTCGAACTAAAGTAGGGTCCTGAGATTGGCGCTTCTTTTGATAGCTAGCTAAATTTTGTGGTCTATATGTACTATTTTCAACGTGTCTAAGGTTTTTAGGGCTTAAGCTTTCAAGTGTGGAGGGCTTGGTGGCTCCCCTGCAATAGATGTTCAAATTTTGCTTGAGTTTTTCCTGCTGTGGAGGTCTGAATGGATCTTCTTGTTGGCCAGTTTGCCTTTTCTGACCCCTCGTGCTGGTTATTGGGATTGATCTTATATTTCTTTCAGTGGACGGAACAGTCTTGAATCTGGACAGTTTGCTTCCTACTTCCTTTTCATCTGTTGGTAGCACTCTAATAGACGTCTCTAAAGGAGAAATGGTTTTGACTGACTTCAACTGTGGTGAACTTAGGGATGTATCCATAGTATCGATGATGCTGTAGAACACAGAATTAAAATGGATAAGCATGATGGATGATGAATATATGTTTTCAATAGTCAAGATTTTCAACAACCTCATACCACAAAATTAAAGACATGGAAATGACAGAAGATTATGAAGTATATTGAGCGTTCTCAAATGATCCTCTTAAGTATTTAGTTTATTATATTACATTCTATGCATTACTATAGCAGTGCTATAGTATCACATTTTCGGAAGGAGGTTCATGAGGGAATCTGCATCAAAAAGATTTGGGAGTCTCTGGCGTTAAAAAGTACAAAAAACAAAAGTTTTGAGAGAAACATACCTTTGATGAGAACTATCAATCTGATTCTGTTGTTCCAAGCTTTGCCCGGTTTGACTGAAGGAGGAAATATGAATGGGTTTTTTTAGGACAACAGATGGGGAAAGAGGCACAGGACAGGGAGACACTCTAGTAGGTGAAGTAGATGGGTCACATGTGGGACTGGGAGACAGACGAACGGGAGAGTAAGACGAAATAAAGTGAGAAGATGGACTTAGACGAGAAGGAGAAGTGGATAAAGGAGAGAGATGGGAGGGAGAAGAGCCCGAGTTAATGGAAGGGGAAGGAGAAAGAGGGATAAGGCACGGGGATAGTCTTGCTAAGGACAGAGAGGGGGAGTTGAGGGGAGATCCTATTGGTAACATATTTTCTGTTTGATCAAGGTCCTGTGGGTTCATTGCAGTATATATCACAGCCTGTAAGAATTCATCAAAAACAGTTTGAGCAAGTAGTTAAATCATGTTTTCGAAGTCATATAATGAGCACACTAAATTCTGAAAATAATATGTAACATGACTGACCTGTAATCCTGCTGTTTGTTTACTGGAAGAGAGAAGCGAGAGAATGAAGGGGGAAGAGTGCGTCAGGAAATGGTGGGAACTAGACTTACATTCCCTCCATTCTTCTCATCTGAAGCTCCACTGTCTCATTCACCCACTCTCCTCACATCATACTCGCTAAATGGCACAATTTGTGAAACTCCAAAATCAAATGAAAACATGCAGAAGAGAAGTATTTCTTGATCATTTAGTGTTTCATATAATGTAGTGAAATTTCCAAGAGCGGGGGAAACATGATACAACTGATTGTACAATTATCCACTTTATTACAAATGGCGTTATCATGATTGCATGATTATGAACAACATTTAAAGGGACAGTTGCATTTTTGTTGATGAACTGTTTTTTTAGTATCTTAATGACATTGCAAAAGTAAAAACATCTACAACAGATAACACAAATAAAATCTAGTTGGTATTCTTAAACATACATTTGAATTATGGTAATCTGTACCATTATTTGATGCCTAATGACAAATAGCATGCGGAGTAGTTTGATTTCCCCATTGTAGTCTTTTTAATCCACTGTATCCACACGTATCTTGGGACATGGGTTTTCCAGATTTTTCAGGCATGTTCTAAAATGCCACCCAGAACATGACCGTCATGACCTGGAAACATTCCCTCTTGTTTGTTCATTGCATGTAATGTGTTTAAGCACTGTACCCCCCCTCACACAGAAGTCAAGGTTGCTCCTCCAAGTTTGGCCAAATGTCAGCAAAATTTACTCAGACACAGATTTTTGTGGGAAGCATCACTGGATAACTGTTTCATAAGATACCATGATCCCATAAAAGCAGTGATTCTCAAGTCTTTAGACCCACACTGTCCAACACAACATAAAGTAAGATAATTCTTCCAGTACTTCTGCTATAATTATGTACTTTAATCTTTATTAGCAGAAACTAAGAAGCAACCAGAAACAATATTATTGAGGTGAGAATTATATAAGATATATTAATTTATTTATAGTAATATTTATTTATTTATCTATCTAAATTAATACTTTAATTGCAATGATTCAATAGTTTTGGGCACATGTATTTAACGCATCGCTTATAATTGTATTGATAAAATATGAATATAAGCAATTTGAAGTCCTCTAGTCTTCTTTTTGAGAACCACTACTTTTCATATTTAGTTCTTAAGTAGCACAGAAAATAAATCCAATTTTGTTTTGAGATTACATCATCCAATGCAAATAATAATCTTTGTAAGTATAAATGTTTTGACTTGTCATTCGATTGCAGATTATTGCATATGACTACAGAAACCCTGGTAAAAGACAATGGATTTTGATAAAGTGGCATCAACATATGATTTGGCACAAACATCACATTGCAGCGTCCACACATGTCCCATCATAACAAGGCGTTGCTGTCGTCATCTCTGCAGTGTGTTTGCCTTATGGGAGCCAGCTGCTGGTGCCTCAGTGACTTGTTGCTCCACTTGTGTGCATCCTGAAGACCCGGCTCCAGAAAATACAGACATGCTCCGAAACCAGCCAGGACCAGGACTGAGATCAGCAGATAGACGGGGACGAACCAGTCCAGAAACATCCAGGGCATTGCGGTATCTCAAAAGCACAGAATCAGAAAAACAATGTTATTCTCTAAATGAGAACACACCTGTGCACTGCAGTATATGAAATGGTGCATGATCCATATAACAATGTCGGTACTGTCACTCACACTTAACAGTGCAGCATTCTGTCAAGGAACTACGAGATTGAAGTACACTACAAATGAAATCATACTTCTAGAGCATGCCGTTGAACATCCACACATGCACATGTGTATCATGTGTCTCGACATACCTGCAATCTTTACTTGATCAGCTTTGAACTGGTGCTGTAGTTTCGGGTTTAAAGTCTCAAACCCAGCAGATAGAATCGTCTAATTAAAATGCTGAAACAGCAGCTGACGAAGCTATGCGGAAAAAGACATTTTATTTCATTCGATGCTATGGAATGAGGGCTTTTCTCGCACTCCTGGTTTCGTGCTCTCCTTGGCAATGCTGTACCATCCCATTCCAGTTGGGAGGGGGGGTAACCATGGAGACATCTCTGACGAGGAAAGGGTCAGAGCAGAAGTTGCGTAATTTTTTTGGTAACCCTTTCTTCTCAGTCTTGCTCTCACATTTCTAATCATTTCACTGGAACATGGCAATGGTCACTGGAAATCAGAGGCAATTTGTAGGAGGAATGTTATTTTGCATAGAAGTTTTCACATCCCCAAAAGGTTCAAATAACCTACAGCATCACACTCATCAAGGACGGTTCACAGTTCTGTCATTGTTTATGTTTTAAACCTATATGACTTAATTTCTTCTGTAGAACACAAAAGAAGAAATTTAACAGAATGTTCAAGCTGTTCTTATAATGAATAGTAACCTGGTGCACTGAAGCTGTATATATAACATATAATCAAATTTGCCATGCCATTAACTATAATGAGACTATTCAAATTCATTTTATGGAAACAAGGAGATGATAGTAATTAAGTTTCCGTTCCCAATTATGTCCATCATTAAAAAACAAAAGAACCAAAACTAATGAAAGATCTCTTTTTTTGTAGTGTATGAAAAAAGGAAATGAATAATCGTCCCAAAGCTATCTTTCTTACACATACATGCTTTTTTTGTGGTTTTATGGGGACTCTGCATAAGCATACTGGTTTTTATACTGAGCAAACAGTATTTTCCATCACCCTTCACCTACCCCTTCCAGAAAACGTTCTGCATTTTTAGATTTTATATTCTCTATGATTTATAATGGAACCAATCACATTGATGTTGTAATACCTATGTCATGACAAATTTGTGTCCTCATAAATCACACACACACAGGAGCTGCTAAACGACTCTTAATCTAGCTTGAGGTGATTGCTCCCATTACACAGTTTTCTTCCATTACTGATAGTCTCAGATGTCAGGCAAAGCTGAGCAGCACTGACCTATATAAGAGCACAAGACAAATGTAAGATGTGCAGCTTTCAGCAAAGCCTGAAGGAAATCTAACACACAGACACATATTCACAGCAATCTGCACATTCACAAATACACTGATGCAAACATGCACAGTACAAAAAAATAACAGCACCAATTTTTTTTTCACCATCAGAACTTTGTCTATTGATAGTTGTTTGAAATGTGTTCTTAAGACATAGTCTTAACGGACAGATTGTTCATGCCAAGTTTTTTTAATAACACTAATAAAACAAGGATGCATTAAATTGGTCAAGAGTGACACTCAATGCATCTTTAAAGATTTACATTTTACAGTTCTAAAGTTATTTTGTACTTTCTCAAACAATTCTAAAGCATTGACAATGTGTTTTGAGCACCTAACGAGAAAATTCAGCTTTGCCACAAACACGATGAGGAGAGCAGGTACGTCACAACTTTTCTTATTTAAAAAATTTAATTTATTACCAAAATTAACTATTAAATACTTGTAGGGAGCGCTGTTCACTAGTTTTGATATGCTATATAACATACATATAAAATAGCCTACATGATCAAATGATTACACAACTAGACTTTCTTAATTTAATGTTTAGTTTTGCTTCATCACAACAAATTTAACAATGAACAGATGGTTTAGTTACTTAACATTAACAGATGTTTCAAAAAACCTTTTATGGTTATCACACACACACACACACACATATATATATATATATATATAGGCAGCTTCTCTTGGAGCAGATTAAATCTGGAAACTCATGAAGTGATTCAGCACTAAACCTTTTTTTCCCCAACAGTATGACCAGCAGCATTAGTACTTTGCCATATAACACTGTCCATATCTCGAAAAGCTCTCAAAAATAAAGGTACAAAAGTTGTCACTGCTCAAAAGGTACACTTCTGTCCCTATTAGGTTTGAATGTGTACACTTAAAGTACTAATATGTTCCTTTAAGGTACTAAAACGGACCCTTTAGGTACAAACATGTACTATTTGAAAAGGTACCACTCCAGGGACAGCTTTTGTACCTTTATTCCTGAGAGTATAATATGAGGTGAGAATGTGACGGTACCATGCTGTAAGGGAGATTTCCATCAGCAGGGACTAAACCTCCTGTTAAAAATGGAAGACAAATGGATAGTGCAAAATGCAGGAATTGTTCTGAACGTTTTCTAATAAAACACCCTTTTTAAATAAAAAATAAAATTAAATAAAATTAATTTCAGGCTTAAAGTATGAAGCATAAAGAAGAGGTTAATGGTATGAATATTTTGAATGAGTATAGGCTACTTCATTATTTGAATCTGCATGTATGTGTTATAATTTGGAAGACTGGTTGTAGTTAGATTCGCTCTCTGTTTTTTCAGGACTGCGTGACTGAAGAAAATCTGTGATTATGGAGGCCAAGGACTCCGGTTTGTTCAGGTGAATATGATGATCCCCTTCCACATCAACAATGGTGGCCTGCAGAGGAGCGAGAAAGATATTTCAGTGTAATGCCACTCAAAACATTTTGCACTTATGTTTTTGTGTTTGTGTGCACGTCTCACATTTTGGTCAATCCAGCTCTTCAGAATCTTATCAGCATATCCATCAGGTAGAACATATGTTTTGAACAGGCCGTCTTTTGCCCTGAAGAAAGACACATTTTTGATGCAGTCTGATGTAGGGTATGTAACTAGAAAAAATGTACTTTTATATGAATGTTCGCAAAAGCAACTTGGGCTTATATCAAAGACTATAGAATAACCCAGACGTGTCACTCATATAGTTTTGAATGGGGAACAACACAACGCTCAATATGGACGCTCTATCACACAAAGCCCCACCTTCTGAGCAAAATAGCCAATCACTAATCTGTAAAGTGCAGTTACTCCGAGGTCATTTTTGTCCCACTTTCCTGACAAATAATTTGTTACACTGCGCATGCATGAAATGCATAAAAAAAATTAACTTAATTAACGACAAAAAATAATTAACGTCGTTATAGCGTTATTTTTGACAGCCCTAATATATATATATCTTATTGTCTACTGTGACATTCAGGCATTTTAAATTAGACGTAATAAATATATTTCATACTGTGCACTATAAAGGTTATGATCCCTAACCTGACTCTTAGCATTTAAAATTACATTAAAATGAAATTATTTAGACATTATTATCAGAGAATCTGCCAATTATTGGTTTTTGGCCGTAACATGAAAATAATTCTCTGCTTTTCAGTGCTATAAAGAATTGTAATAATGCTGCATCGCTACTTTTCAGCATTTTTCTTAAATGTGCACTAAACTTCTCCTGAACACTGCGAAAACTGTGAAAAACATGAAACGGTGTCTGTGTGTGAACTCACAGAAGTATCATCACTGGGGCTTTAATTAGTGACATCATATGGAGGCACTGTTCCACATTACTATTCACAATGTTTTTCTGAAACAAAAGCAAATATTAGCCGCTGGCAAAAAAAAAAGATTTAAATATGAATAAATGAACATTTATCATGATGTGTACAGCGTTTTTATATACGCTCCTTCCTAAACAACACATTTGGATTAACAGAAACCATGACAATAAACAGGAATAAACCACTGTATGATAGTGAGTTTTTGGAAAGATCGGTCACAGATGAAAATGGGTCAAACAGTCGAACTAAATCTGAAATCTTGTTATTGTGAATAAACTACAGTTTAGAGGAATGAATAAATATACTGAAACGGCTCACCAGGTTGATCCTGAAATCTCTGGTGAATACAAATCCTTCAAGAGAAAGGAAAAACTTTAGAGAAAAAGTAAGAGAACCTGGGTCCACAAAATAAGTGTGTTATTGTTGTATGTCTTACCTCCCTCAACTTCTCTGACCGCTCGCTCTAACAGAATATCTGCAGACTGATCGGAAAGGGAGGGGTTTGCAGCCTTTAACCTAAAAGATGATCATTAATAAAAACAACACTAACAGTAATAATAATAATAATAATAATAATAAATAAATGTGATTTTTTAATTAATTAAAAAATATATCCTGGTTTACAGAAAAATATGATGTTTTCAACATACGTAACAATAAGCTACGTCTCTTGAGCAGCAAATCAAGTTTTTGCAATCAATAGAAAAGGCGGACAAATCATTAATCAAAACTTAATGTCAAAAATATTTAGAAAAATGTTTTAACAACATTTCAGACAAAAAACTAAGAATAGCAATTGAATTTAATTATGCAGTGAGATTCAGGCAGAAGAAGCCTTTCATTAAAACTATAACTTCTTTAAAGGTGCCATAGAATGGAAAACTGAATTTAGCTTGTCATGGTTGAATAATAACAGTTCAGTTCATGAACATAACATACTGTGAGTCTCAAACACCATCGTTTCCTACTTCTTATAGAAATGAAGTGTTTGCAAAAGACGACTGAAAAACGGTCAGATTCCAACACAACACAGACTGTTTCGTAACAGTCTAGAGGCGT
>JAUMHQ010059492.1:0-16006 GCA_032361165.1 Enteromius paludinosus | reverse complement strand
GTAATGACACGAGCTGTGGCCAAATTAAGCCTAGACTGGCCAGATGAGGTGAGAGCTGAGCCTCGCAGCAGTAAGCTTGATGAGCGCTTCCTGCATTCTCGGCCACCACCTCCTAAACGGAGCCTCCCTTTTTTCCCCGATCTCCACGCTGAGGTGGTGAGATCGTGGGAAAGACCTTTCTCGGCTCTTATTTATGTTCCGTCCTCTGACTTTTATGGGGACGTGTTGAGCACGAGGAAGCTGGGATATAGAACGATGCCGGAGATTGAGCAGATGCTTGCGGGCTATCTGTCTCCTTCCTCGGCATCTTCTTTGAATTCTTTGAATCTTCGATTCTGGTTGGGAAGGGATATTCAGCGGCAGGTCAAGCGGCTGCATGTTTGCATACAACTGCGGTGTTGCAGGCGTACCAGGTGGATCTGCTCGGTGAGCTTGATGAAAGCGAGAGAGAAAGCTCTGAAGATGTTAGCGAGCTTCGTAGGGCTGCTGATTTATCGCTGCGCGCCACCAAAGAGACTGCTAGGGCTATTGGTCGCTCTATGGCTGCTTTGGTGGCCGCAGAAAGACATTTATTGCTGTCTTTGTCTCAGGTTAATGTTGATGCTCCTGAGCGGTTAACCATCTCTTGTCGACTTGCATGGGCTCGGAGTTAAGTTCTGGAGGGCAGTGGATATTGGGCTGGCGGAGAGGCAAAGCTAAAGAGCTCAGGTAATCGCTGAGATAGGAATGGAGGCAGGAGGAACAGCATACAGCCAGTTGGATGAACTTCTCTAGCCCCATTGCGTCATCATAGGCAGCCAGAATTATGAGTGATCACTCATTCCAACCACTTGCAGCTGCCAAAGTATGACATTTTAGAGAATATTCTTGAATTGACGTGGACTTGCCTGACTCCATATCGTTTTGGCCTACTGTAAAGCTGCTCCTAATGAACAAGATACTGCAAGGTTTTCACAAATACTGAAGACTGTTGTCAGTTTGCTGTGCAAATGGAGCTCCAAAGCAAAATAAAAGAGGTAGAAAATTATGCACTTAATACATTTGATCTCAATAATCTCAATTTATTGAGATAATTAATCTAATTTTAATCTTGCCATACATCCCTGCATTTACCTTTCAATATTTCTATAATCATCATATGAGCTCAACTTGATCTGCTGAAAATGATCATTAATAATAAACTAACAAATGAAAAATCCATGTTAACCTTAGTTGACCTTTTAAATCTCTTATTTTACTTCTGACAGTGTTATGATGTGTTTTTTATGTATCATTTAACTCATTCTGAGGATTAACATTGTTTTTTGTTTACATTGTCTCCATTAAGTTCATTAACTCTGACCCTCACGAGAGGAGAGCAGCCTGGGGTTAATTAGGGCAGAAATCATTCACACAGACTAGACATGATTTGTTTGTGTCCCAGAACAGCTTAAATAAGACAGACAAATTATTCACTTTGTCAATGTTATCTTAATTTAGAGAGAATTAGATTGTTTGGGGAGACATTATTGCTGCGTTACACAGGGCAGAGTCTCAAGAGACCTCCCGGACACTAAGTGGCACCAGACGACCTCGGGGGGGAACAGGACCCTGGGCCCACCACGGGAGAGTCAGGAGCCTTGGGAGGCCGTGGCGGATCAGGGGCCTTAGGCGGTGGGTCGGGAGCCTTAGGAGGCCGTGGCGGATCAGGGGCCATAGGCGGTGGATCGGGAACCTTGGGTGGAAGCTCCCAAGCAGTCCACTTCCGAGTCCCAATCCCGCCCACCCTCACCAGAGTCCACACCTTACTAACCCCCTTCTTGGGGAAGCTCACAGGGGGCGTCCAGGAGGTGCAGATGACTCAGGAGGACGTTCAGGATGCGCAGCAGACTCTGGAGGGCACACTGGATGCGCAGCAGACTCTGGAGGGCGCACTGGATGCGCAGACGACTCTGGAGGACCACAGTTAAACATAACAGGATCGAACATTTCAGGACAAGGCAAATCACAGTTAGCTGGTTCAATCAGTTCAGAACATAGTGAATCACATTCATCAAAGCATTGAAACGGTTCCGGCCATGAAAACTCGCTGTCATTCATGGACTCGAACATTTCCGGCCATGGTAAATCACAGTTAGCTGGTTCAATCAGTTCAGAACATAGTGAATCACATTCATCAAAGCATTGAAACGGTTCCGGCCATGAAAACTCGCTGTCATTCATGGGCTCGAACATTTCAGGCCAAGGCAAATCACAGTTAGCTGGTTCAGTCAGTTCAGAACATAGTGAATCACATTTATCAAAGCATTGAAACAGTTCCGTCCATGAAAACTCGCTGTAATTCATGAACTCGAACATTTCCGGCCATGGTAAATCACAGTTAGCTGGTTCAATCAGTTCAGAACATAGTGAATCACATTCATGAAAGCATTGAAACGGTTCCGGCCATGAAAACTCGCTGTCATTCATGGGCTCGAACAGTTCAGGCCATGGTAAGTCACAGCCAGTTGATTCAAACAGTTCAGAGTGGGGTGATTCACAGTCCACGGATTCAATGGGTTTAGACCTAAACGATTCACAGACATTTGACTCAATGGGTTCAGACCTAAATGATTCACAGACATTTGACTCATCGAGTTCAGACCTAAATGTTTCACAGACATTGGACTCAATGGGTTTAGACCAAGATGATTCACAGACATTGGACTGAATAGATTCAAACCAGGGTAACTCACAGTCTGTAGGAAAATCGAATGGTTCGATGTCTGCGACAGGCGGCAACAGCACAAGGGGCCATGGTGGCAGTTCGACGCCCACGTCAGGAGAGGGCAGCGCGCAAGGCCGTACTGGTGGATCAGCGTCCGCATCGGGAGGCGCGTGGGACCATGCTGGCAGGTCGATGTCCACAGAGATGTATGCATTCATAGCGTAGGACGGTTCAAACTGCTCATGACTCTGGAGACAATGACTTCCTCCCATACGGGACCGGTAAGTCATTAAACGGAGGAAAACTGCCGATTTCCAGGGCAAGTCCCTCACGTCCGGAAGCTCCATGGCAGTAAATCGTTGGGCATGGCTGAGAAACACAGCCGTGAGCACAGATTCATTAAGAACCGATCGTTGGGCCAGCTCGAAGTATCCTTCCACAAATTCCTCGAGCGTCGGATCTCGCTGGTTGAGCGCTGAGTCCTGCACTGCATGCCATCTCTTCAGAGGTCAGTTGTTCTGTGATGTGTGAGCTGATTGTGTGAGCTCGCGCTCTCGCTCCTTTTATGGGCAGGCAGGAATCGGAAGCGGAGCTTGCAACGAATTAAACATTTATTAAACAGACAGAACAAAGGAAACTCTGAGGGCTGTGCAGAGCCACATATAAACAGACACGACGTACCACACTTTAACAACTGACGCTGAACACAGGGAATCAAATAAATACACCGACCAATCCCAGACAAGGGGAAACACCTGGACACACGGCTACAAGGGAGTGACCACTGATGAGATGGGCGGGTTTACAAAACAAGACATAGCACATGGGGAAAATGAATGAAAACAAAACACAGAGCACCTGGACAGGATACAAACAAAGACGAACCAGGTGACGGTCTGACACTACTCGCCTCGCATACTGTTTTTGCATTCTATTGTAGGGAAGTAAGCAATTTTGGACGCAGCATAGGTTGTTTTTGAGCTTGTTTTCCCTTAAGATTGCAGGGGTTCATTCTTCGTACATCGCTTGATACATCCGAGTTGAATTGACACATCTAAGATGAGATCATCGTGCTAATTACGATGTGGCTAATTTGGATCTTCAAAGACACCTGTTGTTGATTAGTATGGCTGGATTGAGTTGTTTAGGATTATGTGTTGGGTTAAAAGGCGATATGTACCGATAATAGAAACACTGATCACAACCCCTTTGACTGGTTGACGAAATGGCAAAAGAGCAAGCTCAATTTTTTCCTCAAGCGGAGCAAGAGCTTTTATTAGGGGGTTATGGAGAATTTCAAACTTTAATAAAGACACCCAGAAACACAGCAAATGCTGCAAAAGCCAGGAGAGAGGGCTGGCAAAAAGTAGCGAACAAATTAAATGTGTTCGTTATGAATGAATGGAGAGACAGTCGAATCCATAAGTAAGGTATTTGTTAAAAAGACTCACAGAACAGTATCAGAGGCAAAGGTCGATGATGGTGAACAACAGTGTCGTAGGCAGAAGCAAAGACAAATACAGGTGTGAGGTCGGGCGAATGGCAAACAGAGTTAGGAGGAGATAAACGGAATCGAGAAACGGAAGGCAGGCAGGGTCGGCAACGGAGAATCAATAACACAGACTACAAGGGTACAAGGGAAAACGCTTACAAAGGAGGTGCAATCCACACACAATGATCAGCGGGGAACATGAGGAGATCTGGGGGTATTTATGCTGGAGATAACGACACAGAGGGGTGGAGAACATATCAGTGACCATGACAACACATGAGGTGGGCGGAGACGAGAGTTCATTGATAATTAGTCCATACATGAAACAGAGACACAAAACACAGACATAGTTCCTGGATGGCTGGAGTATCATCCAAAGCTGGACTGACACATCCAGCTGACCATGACAGCGTTAGTGCTGCCCATGTTACAAGTTTTTTCCTTGATATGTTATTTTATTTATATTTTTATATGTTATATATGTAACGCGATAAATATAAATATAAATATCAGAACTGGTCCTTTAAGTAAATCCTGCGTTAATGTGATTCATGATTCTGATTGGTTACCCCGGTGGCTATGTTGCCCACTGCGTGTGTGTAATCTGCAGCAGAGCAAGGTAGAACTGCTGTGGGTAAGTCACGTTTGCTATAGCTCCGCACTAAAAGAAAGAAAATAGAATTTAATGGTAATTGTTAGACACTATTTGAAGGGTAATGAATATCTATGATATGGATCTACTTGTCCAGTATGTTTTTGTTTTATGTACAGTATGTGTCATTTTGTTGTTGTTTTTTTATTTGATGTACCCTGTACCCCATGTGCTGTCAAAATTTGAACGTGTTCTGAATAGGTGGAGCTATATCATCGCTGAACTTGCCGTGTGACTGCTCTGTGTGTAGGTAATTGGTTTTCTTCTGTAATATTTGGTGCATTTTTCTGTATTTAAAAGGATGTTTCTTGATTGTATTTTTAAAAGCACTAAAGATGTTTCATGGTGGTTTTCATTGGTGTTTTCCGGTGCAGAGTTTTACAGAATGGACGATGTAAGCTGTATAACTTACATATTTCATATGCTGTATTGTATTTCAATCTTTTTATTTATTCTATTCCTGTTTAGTTAAGATGTCTTATACGATCCCGAAGTAGTCTTGATTGCTGTTTTATGTATTTTAGTTTTGTTTATGATATTATATTGTCAACTGTTATTAAGTGCAGCAGAGCAGGGTAGAACTGTTGTGGGTGGAGCCATATCATAGCTGAACTTGCCGTTTTGTCTTGTGTGACTGTTCTGTGTGCAGGAAACAATAAAGTGTGTGAACATCCAAGTCCAGAGTGTGGTGATGAAGGGTGGGACAAAACCGGGTCAGATAAAGGGAAAGCCCAAGAGAAAGAAAAAAGAAGGTCATATATATACATGTATATACATTGTGACGAGGCAGCCTCTCCAGCAAATTATCACTCTCCCCTTCCTTCTAGCCCTTCACCAGGCTCCATGATGGGAGTGGGCGGATGAGAGGAGGGGCATAGGATTGCACAGGTCTGGTTGCGTGTGATGATTTGCTGGAGAGGCGGCTGCCTCGTCACAACATATACAGTATATATGTATGTGTGTGTGTGTGGCTGTGGTCATCATTCGTGTGTGAATCGTCGTAATTATTTTCTACACTTTCTTGTAAGATACTTTTGTTTTCCCACTTGAGTCAGTCTGGGTCAGTCGTACCATTTCAACCAATAATATCTCGCCAGGAGCACAGCCTAAATCCTGTTTACATGAAATAAGCAGGTTAAGTTTACGGACCTGTTGCTATGACAGCAAGTCCGAGATGCATGTCGAAGAATGAAACGATCCAAGATCAGGAGAAATCCACAACAATCAAATCCAGCTAACTGAGTTCACTCACCCTCTGTGTGTTCCAAACCTATGAGCTTCTTTCTCAACAGAACATAAGAGAAGATATTTTGAAGAATGTTGGTAGCCATTGATTTAGTATGGAAAAGCCATACTACTTTTAACTTTTAAACAAAGTTTTAAGCAAAGTCTCAGATACCATGTTTAAGCAATAAAAAAAATGACAAATGACTACAAAATTATGTAAACAGCTTAATATATCTAAAAAGAAAGTTTCAGGAATTATCTCAATTTAACACATTATTTGTTTAAGCTCTGTCATTTGCATCCATGCTTCATTGAAAATCAGTGTTTTTCTCTCCCTTATCAATTGAACATTTAGCATCTCCTATAAAGCATGCATGATGTGTATTATAATATTATAATGCTAGTTTTTTTATTTATATGCTAGTTATTTTACTTTGAGTGCATTTTATTTTGAGTACACACTTTGAGTGTTTTCTCAGTTCATAATGCCACCTTTGCACAATTTCCCTGGGTTAATTGTTGTTACAAGACAGACTACAAAAAAAGACTAATTAGTGACCACAAATAATATTGCATTAATGAACCAAAGAGCACTAGTGTATGTGTTTTCTCTCAAGACATGACATGTTCTTTCCTGTTTAATGACACCCCTGGAGGAAAAACTGGCCAATATATTGCCCCCAAATATATTCAAGTTCATTAGGATTCACAGTGACCCTCAGTTGTGAAGCAGAGGCAAAAACTGTGAATTGCTATCTACAATACTTTTCATGTATGTTTCAATGATCATTTGTACAACCATTGTAAAATGTTGAATGTATATTTTCACTGTGTGTATTTTCTGTTTGAATGACAACTTTATTCAGGTTTTTGTGCTCAACTGTTGTAATGTTGGTTTCTTATATCACAGACTGTGACTGTTTCTCTCAGGTATGTTGCTTCTCATCCACTAAAAGAAAAGCACGCTGCAAGGAAGCTGGGTTGCAAAAATAGAATGACCATGCAAAACACCAGCAATGCCATCATTACCCCTGCAGGATTTTACATTGTTGGCTTGACTTCAATGCCTTACATTAATATCTATGTCATGTTCCTCACAGTGCTTTATGTGATCACAATCATGTGCAATATCTTTCTGATTTCCATCATTTTCTATGACCAGCGTCTACATGTCCCAAAGTTCATGGCCGTTGCTAATCTGGCTTTGGTTGATCTTTTTCTCAGCACTTCTCTTGTTCCTGGCATGATTGTGACTTACATTGTTCAAGACAATTTTGTACCGTTCAAACTGTGCATTGTGCAAATGTACATTTATTATACTTTTTTATCCCTTGAACCATTTTCCTTATGTATTCTTGCTTATGATAGGTTCATTGCGATCTGTTTCCCTTTAAGACAAGAGTCTATTAACACAAACACCAGAATGGCTTATATAATTAGTGCAGTTTGGTTCTTTTTTAGTACTCTACTTCTCTACGGCACTTTTTCCATCTCAACCCTGTCCTTTTGTGGCTCTCTTGAGGTCAACAGCTATTTTTGTGATTATGCTCCTGTTTTAATACTTTCTTGTAGTGATATGACATCTCAGTGGAATTTTGGCACTGCTATGGCTATGCTGTTATTTACTGGACCACTGATTTTTATTTTCTTTACCTACTTGGGTATATTGATTGCTGTGTTCAGAATGAAAAATACTAAGAGCCGTTTTAAGGCGCTAAGCACTTGCATAGAGCACCTCATATTAGTGGCCTTATTCTTCATTCCTATTGTAACCATCTTCTCTCTTTCATTATTTGAAATTTTACCAAGCACAGATGTGGGTCTATTGAGCCTGTCTTTGTCATCCCTCATCACACCCTTTGTGAATCCCATCCTCTACTCTCTGAAAACTAAAGAGATTCGAAACAGGATTTATTCATTGCTAACTCAGAGACTGTCTGTTCATCCTCTAAAAACTTCACATTAATGTACAACATACTGTAACTGTGATTAAAGAGTAAAGTGTTGAAAGTATTTATAATGTTATCTTGGAGGCTTTATTTGGATATTATTTTGTGTTCATATGATTTTTTTTAATAAAATATCCAGTTTTACATCTGTAGATATATCCAGTTTGACATTCCTATCTACACTGTCTTTCATTCGAATAAAAAAAAGACCAAATTCCACCTTTTTCCTGGGTCCCATCCCAGTTTTTACAAATAATGTAGCATCTTTTCTTTACACTGTAACCAATCAGCAAAAGGTTCACCTTATGATTGCATAAGTTGACTGGAAGGAAGAAATTTGGTGGGAAAATGTGCACAAACAACAGGTATGACCACCAGCTTTAGAATACTATCAAGAAAATCAGATTGAAACACATGGGAGAGCTTCACAAGGAGTGGACTGAAGCTGGAGCGAAAAGAACTGGAATGCTGCTCAGTGTTCCAAAGTCCTCTTTTCAGATAAAAGTTAATTTTGTATTTCATTTGGAAATCAAAGTCTGGAGTCTGACAGGCTTTATTGAGATGTTTATTTCCTTTTCCAGCAGGACATTAGCACAGGGGACCTTCCCACAGTGCCAAAACCAGTTCCACGTGGATGCTGACCATGATATTACTGTTATTGACCAGCCAACATGCCTGACCTAAACCTCATATGGAATCAATGGGATATTTCTTAAGAGATGAGATACAGTCCATCCTCTGTTCAAGGCTCAATAATATTTTTAGTTATATGATTTTGCCATGTTTTACATAAAGCCAACCTGCACCTCCTGTTTTTATTGTTGTTGTAAAAAAATTTACACAAAATTAAACAGACTAATTAGTGACACTATTATTTCAAATATTTCGAAAGCAATTATTTCAAGAGTTCACACTTTCCTCATGATGTAAAAGTAAAAATAGTGAATTTGGCGTGCAGCTGGGGAGCGAGCCGGGAAACGGGGAACTCCGAACCCTAATGGTTTGAACCCTTGCCAGGGCAAGAATTCGGAATTCAGCTTGCTCACCATCTGCCCCCAAAAAGAGCTTTTAGAGGACAGCAGCCATTTTTTGTTTTTTTCCGGTTCCGGTGACCAGTTGAAAAAACAGAGATAAAAGTTAGGAAGTGAAAATAAATTTCAATAACAATAAAATACATTAAAAAGGTGTTGGGCGGGATGATGGGAGTGGGAAGGTGGGATGCCTCTATCAGATGCTGGGGTGGGAAGGTGGGGTGCCTCTGATGTAGGCTGGGGTGGGAAGGTGGGGTGCCTCTGACGGAGGCTGGGGTGGGAAGATGGGGTGTCTCTAACGGAGACTGGGGTGGGGGAAGGTCTCAGAGGAATAGCAGTTGGGTTACCTTTGGAAGGAGGTGGGTGACGAAGCTTGAGGCGGCTGTAGTGGCAGCGCCAATCCTAAAAGTGGGAGGAGAAGCAGTCTGGATTGATTATTGAAAGGACAGACTTGAGGTGTTTTCGAAACCAAAACCTGGGGACAGGATGGTTTGACTGATGAAAAGGGGCTCTAGAGGGGAGGAGGCAAACGAGCTTCTGTAAGTTAAGAAGGCTCTGAGAGTTTGGTAAGGCTGGTTGGGGGTTTCTTTCTGGATGCCTTTCAGGAGGAGATGGGTTTGGGCGTTAGAAATGGTAGGGGAAGTGGAGCTGTAAATCAATTTATGAAAAAATTGTAGTCCACTTAGCCTTTGAAAGAATTTGCCTGTAGAAATCGGGAGGAGTTGAGGTGAGATATGAATGAGGTAATAGTGAGGAGGGAAAAATCTGGAAAAGGGAGATCGAAATTAATGTGGAAAATTTTGAAAGCTCTCCAAGCTGTGAGGTACGATTGGAGAGTTCTGGGGACTATGGCTAGGAGCATGGAGTTGATAGATTTATCATATAGCGATCTTAGGGGATGGTTTAGAGGAATGTAAATTGCGAATAGGGAGGTACTGGGGTTGGCGGGGGGTGGGCTTCTGGCGCCAGCGTCCTGAATTTCTGAACAGAAAATGAGACAGTGAGTCAGCGATGGTGTTATCCTTTACGGGGATATGTTTAGCAGTGAGAAGGAATTGGTTTAGGGCAGAAATCCAGACCAGGCATCTAAGGAGGGGCATGATAGCAGGGGAGTGGGAGCTGTGCTTATTAATGCACTGGACAGTTGTTTCGTTTTCGCAGTGGAAAAAATATGCAGGAGGAAGACCATTCTGAGCCCCATAGGGTGGTGGCAACTGCTATGGCATATAGTTCGAAGAGGGCTGTGGAAGCTAGGGGGAGGCGAACCATCGGTTATGGTAGAAACCCCTGAAGCCTATGGAGGGAGCTACATTGGTAAACAACTGGATGTCTGAGGGGTTGGATAGGCAGTCTTTGTAAAAAAAAGAATGGCTGTTCCACTGGGAAAGAAAAGAGACCCAGAGCTGGAGCTCTTGGAGGCAAGGGTCTGTTAGGGTTATGGGGTCTTGTAGAGAAGGTACGGAATAGGCTAGGGTTAATAGGTGATAAATGAAAGGTCTGCCTTGGGGAATAATTCGCAGGGAGAAATTGAGGTGGCCAAGGATTGACAGGAGTTCTCGTTTGGAATATTGGGGATGAGCTAGGAGGTTGGAGGCGATTAAGGTGATCCTATCAAGTTTTTCTTTAGGGAGGGATGCTTCGAATTTCTGGGAGTCGAGGTTAATGCCCAAGAATTTTATGCATGTGCTGGGGCCAAAAGTCTTTTCTTGGGCTATTGGGATCCCTAGGTGTTCGAAAACATTGAGGACGGTTTATAAGTGGGCGGCAGGCGGGGTGTTTGGTGGTGAGATCTCAAGGAAATCTTCGAGGAGGTGGATAATGTGGTGGAGTTGGTAATTGCTGTGGAGGATCCAGCAGATGGCTACGGAGAGCATGTCAAAAAATGTTGGACTGCTTTTATAACCGAAGATGAGGCGAACGGCGAAATAAAATTGGTTTTGCCATTGAATGCCAAAGAGGTGCCAAAAGTCAGGATGGATAGGCATGACTTTGAAGGTGGACGTGATGTCGACTTTGGCCATTCACGCTCCTCTGCCCACTTTTTTTGATTAATTCAATAGCTTGGTCTATATTGTGGTAGAGGAGGGAGAATTCTTCTGAAGGAATTAGACTGTTCATGCTGGGGATGGGGGAATTATGGGGGGAGTTGAGATTGATAATCAGTCTCTTTTTTCCTGAATATTTCCGGGTTGCAATGCCTATTGGGCTGACTCGGAAGGTAGAGAAGGGAGGAGAGGGAAAAGGGCTGATCATGAAAGTGGAGTTTAGCTCTTTTTTAATGAGAGCGTCCACTGAGTCTGGATCTGTGGTGGCAGATTGGAGATTGGGGCAGATAAGCAACTGGGTGGGGAGAGGAATAACTCCTGGGAGGAGTCCGTTAGTTAGACCTGATAACAGAAAAAGTGAAAAGTTAGGGTCTGGGTAGGATGGCAGTTCACTGGTGGAAATGACGCAGATCGAATCGTCTTACGTTTCACGCATGCGCAGTACAGGAATGTAAGCGTTTTCATTTTTTTCAGTGTGGATGGTCAAGTCTTCGGAAACGATTGAAAACGATAGTGTAGACGCGGAGCGTTTTTAGGGGAAAACGCTGTTTTCAAAATTATCCAGGTTAGTGTAAACGTAGCCTATGTTGTTTGAAAAACATTCACTTAGACTGCCATTAATCTCATATTAAGAAAAAAAGTGCAAATGAATATCTTTTCTCTAAAGACTACAGTATTTCCAGTTTAATGACACCTCTGTAGGACAAATTGTCCAATGTACAGTTTTGGCCAAAATGTTTTCCCGCTCATCTTCACTTGTATGAAAATAGAAAAACAGTGTTTACTACTGTAATAATGTTGCATTCAATGAAAATAAACTTTACACAAGAAGAATGAGAATCATCAGGTCACTGTGCATTCTATATATTTTATCATGCAGAGTGTAATCTGCATGTATGCAGAGCAAAGAAAAAAAAAAGAACATCTAACACAACTTAATAAGAGAGAGAGTGCAACCAATTCACAAACACAGGACAAATGCACAGACAACCACCCTTGAGGCAAATTGGTAAAGCTAACTTTACTAGAAGGCCAGATGTATTTGCACTGTTTAATGCCAAGCTATTATAAAATATAATTTAGAAATTAAACAGTCTTTAAATGCCTTTCTCCTTATAGCCATTAAGAGGGACATCCCAGTGGATCACAGTGAGGTCATAAACATCATGGTTCACAGCAGAGTTTTTCAGTTTCAGCACTTGCTCCTCAAAATGGCTGTGCACGGCCCTGGTTAGCACCTTCCCAAAGTGCCAAAACCAGTTCCACGTGGATCCTGACCACAATATTACTGTGATTGACCAGCCAACATGCCTGACCTAAACCTCATATGGAATCAATGGGATATTTTTTTTTTTAAAGATGAGATACAGCCCATCCTCTGTTCAAAGCTCAATAATATTTTTAGTTATATGATTTTGCCATGATTTGCATAAGCCCAACTTCGCACCTCCTGTTTTTATTGTTTTTACAAAAACATTTTACACAAAATAAAACAGACTAATTAGTGACACTTAAAGCAACTATTTATACAACCATTAATCTCATATTAAGAAAAAAAGTGCTAATGAATGTCTTTTCTCTAAAGACTACAGTATTTCCAGTTTAATGACACCTCTGGAGGAAAAATTTTCCAATATATTGGCCAAAATGTTGTTCCAGTTCACAATCAGGATTCACAGTGATCTAGAGCGGTGAAGCAGAGACAAAAACTGTGGTTTGTTATCCACAGACCACCAGAACATTTTTTCATGTATGTGTTAATTATCATTTATACAATCACTGTAACATACAAGAATGCAGATTTTCACTGGAATATTTCTTGTTGAATGTCATACGGGTTGATGACCTCAAATAACACAGATGGTAAAGGTAATTTGTAATGGTCAGGTTGTTTGTGACTGTTTCTCTTAGGCATCTTGCTTCTCATCCACTAAAAGCAAAGCACGCTGCAAGGAAGCTGAGTCGTAAAAAAAGGACAGCCATGCAAGGCAGCAACAACTCCATCATAACACCTGCAGGATTTTACATAGTTGGCTTGAGTTCAATGCCTTACAGTGATATCTATGTCATGTTCCTGACAGTGCTTTATGCGATAACAGTCATGTGCAATGTCTTTCTGATTGCAATAATTATCTATGATCAGTGTCTGCATGTCCCAAAGTTCATGGCTGTTGCTAATCTGGCTTTGGTTGATATTGCTATCTGCACCTCTCTTATGCCTGGAATGATCAAGACTTACATTGTTCAAGACAATTTTGTACCGTTCAAACTGTGTCTTGTGCAGATGTACACTTACTACACTTTTTTATCCCTTGAACCATTTTCCTTATGTATTCTTGCTTATGACAGGTTCATTGCGATCTGTTTCCCTTTAAGACAAGAGTCTATTAACACAAACACCAGAATGGCTTATATAATCAGTGCAGTTTGGTTGTTTTGTATTGTTTTAATTCTCTATGCTGTTATATCCATCCCAACCCTGTCCTTTTGTGCCTCTCTTGAGGTCAACAGCTATTTTTGCGATTATGCTCCTGTTTTAATACTTGCTTGTGGTGATATAACATCTCAGTGGAATTTCGCCACTGCTTTAACTATAGTCTTTATTACTGTACCTTTGATTTTAATTTTTTTGACCTACATGTGTATATTGACTGCCGTATTCAGAATGAAAAAAAATCAGAGCCGTCTTAAGGCACTGGCCACGTGCATAGAGCACCTCATATTAGTGGCCCTTTTCTTCATTCCTATTGTAATCATCTTTTGTTTTACATTTTTTGGAATTATTTGGAACCCAAGTGTAGGTCTGGTGAGCTTGTCTTTGTCGTCCCTCATCACACCCTTTGTGAATCCCATCCTCTACTCTCTGAAAACTAAAGAGATTCGAAGCAGGATTCATTCATTGTTAACCCAGAGACTATCTGTTCATCCTCTACAAACGTCACATTAATGTACAACATAAAAGTGGTTAAAGTAATTTCCTGAGAGTATTCATTGTATAATATTATCTTGGAGGCTTTCTTGATGCTTCTGTGATACTATTTTCTGTTCATAGTTTAGTTTTTTAATAAAATCTCCAAATCTGCATTTGCTCTGCAATTAGCCATAAAGAAAAAGACATTTTACTGTTTAATAATATTTGTTCCAAACCTATATTAGATTCTTTCCTGGAATAGACAATACAATTTTGAAGAATGCTGCTAAAACAAAGTTGGCCATAACCACAACCATTCTTAAAAAAGGGAGATAACTACAGTAGTTTACCTCACTTCCCGAAATTCTGCTGCCTTAAAGTACAAGCAAGCAAGCAAAGTACAAAATTTTTATCATAAACAAAGGGCTTCTTGATATGAGTTGATGTTGCTTGCTGTGTATTACAGTTTTTCTCGATTGTTTAAACACTATAACCAGGCTTTTAAACTAAAATTTAAAAACCATAATGCTGTTTTTCTTAAAGCACTAACACTTGACGTGAACCAACGCACATTCTCACGATCATTTCATTGTTAGTAAATCTCAAAGTGAGCGTCAAATCTGGCGTACGCACAAAGAGTTGATACATGAGCCCCTGGGGTATTTCCTTCCAGATCTGGGCCACGGCATCACTGACCCCCTGGACAGTCTGAGGGACTGCCTGCATACTCTCTGCACACATGAGGCCGGGCATTGTCGTGCACCTGGAGGAACCTAGGCACCACTGCACCAGCATAGAGTCTGAGGATTTAATCCTGATACTGCCAGTCAGGGTGACACTGCCTATAGAGGTATGTTTGTTTCTCCATGGATATGCCTCCCCAGACCATCACTGACCCACCGTTAATCCGGTTATGCTGAACGATGTAATAAACAACATAATATTCTCTAAGGCTTCTCCTGACCCTTTCACATCTGTCACATGCACTTAACCTGCTCACATCTGTGGAAAGCACAGGGCATCAGTGCCAATTCTGGTGTTCAGTGGCAAATTCCAATCAAGCTCCACAGTGCCGGGTAGGGAGCACACGGCCCACTAGAGAACATTGGGCCCTCAGGAATCATTTCCTTATAAAGTCTGTTTCTGATTCTTTGTTCAGGGCCAGTTCTCAACATATTTACCATGTATGTGCCAGGGAAAAGTAAAATAAAGTGTTACCCCTAAACCTTACACCTTAGAGAAAATGTTCTGCATTTTTTGAGATTTTGTCAGGTTTAGCTAGTTTTTGGGTACAAATTTATCCCCAAAAATATAAATCTGACCAGGGCCTTATCTGTCTGTCCGTCTCTCTATCTCTCTCTTTTAAATATAAGTTATAATAGAGTTTAAAGAAGTGTTTGAATTTGGTGCTCAGGAGATGAACATTATTGTGTTTAGATTGCGTCTCTTCTAAGGTCATTAACCCTGATCCTCATGAGATGAGAGCAGCCTGGGGTTAATTAGAGCAGAAATCGTTCACACAGAATTGACTTAATTTGTTTGTGCCTAAGAACTGCTTTAATAAGAAAGACAAATTAGTCAGCGATATCTTAATTCATATAAAATTAAAGTGTTCAGGGAGTCATTAAGTTGTTTATGAGTGTGTGTTTTCCCACTGGATTGTAATTTATACAGTATGAATAGTGTAAGTGTCTAATGAGATGTCTGTGTTTTGTTCTAAACTTTACATTTCAAAGACTATATAATTATATTTGTGTGACCAATGGCAGATTAGAAACATTAGCTCATCTGGAGAAGCTTTTTCGACTCAACACCTAGCATTAAGACAACCGGTAAATCCAATAGCCTCTTAACAGCACAAGTCACTTGCACAACGAAATGTATGAAGCTAATTATATATATATGGATATATATGTGTATATATATATATATATATTATATATATATACTCAACAAAAATATAAACGCAACACCTTTGTTTCTGCTCCGATTTTTCATGAGATGGACTTAAAG
>JAUMHQ010059409.1:0-16014 GCA_032361165.1 Enteromius paludinosus | reverse complement strand
AGCCTGTATCAGACGAAGATGCCGATTTTGTAGAACAACCTGTTGTTCTGAGATTGCACATCGACCCTTCTGAATGGCAAGCATGGGCGGGGATATGCAAATGTGGTGAGCGTAACTATTACGCCTCTAGACTGTTACTTAACCGTCTGTGTTGTGTTGGAATTTGACCTTTTTTCAGTCGTCTTTTGCAAACACTTGATTTATATAAGCAGTAGGGAACGATGGTGTTTGAGACTCACAGTATATGTCCATGTACTGAACTGTTATTATTCAACCATTTAGCCAAGGTAAATTCAGTTTTCCATTCTATGGCACCTTTAAACTAAAATCCTATTCCATCGCCTACTAAACATGTACTAACATGACACAAAGACTAAATTTTCAAAAATTCGAAAATGTCTGTTGACTGTTCAGTATGTCCCAGTGTAACATGCACACAATTTAGAATTTGAACCTCATAGCGCTATGAAGCAGTATTCGTGACACTGTGGATTTAATGTGCTTCTAGCTCTGGCATTTATCAGACCAGGGACAGACCTGCACACTTGCACATACACTCAAGTAGGCAAGACCACTAGTGTGCTTATAGAGACATGTCTAGATTAAAAAAAATAAAATAAAAGTGACCAACTTTTTCAGAGTACCTGCAACAAAGCCTGTGGAGTCTTTCCACTTCATACGTTCGAACAAATGAAAAGATTCGCTATAGTTGTAAATAACCTTTTATTTGAAACCAAGGTGTTTGCTAGTCTGTTGACTTAGCTGCTGCTCTGTTTGGCAGCCAGTCTCTTGTCTCTCTCCTCAGCAATGGTCAGGCGTATACCCTTTCCACGAGGCAGGGACACCCATGGCTTGTTGCCCTGATGACAGAGACACAGTATTACAACTTTGAACTACAACTTTGAACATGAAATAAAGTTGTCAGTTACTGTGTGACAAAAAAAAAAAAAAAAAAAAAAAAAAAAAACGCACAGCAAACGGTTTGAATCCTGTACTCACCTTGCCGATGACGAAGATGTTTGAGAGCCTGGTGGCAAAGCTGTTGCCAGAGCTGTCTTTAACATGAACCACATCAAATGAGCCAGGATGCTTCTCTCTATTGGTGATTACACCAATACGCCCCAAGTTAGCACCTCCGGTCACCATGCACATGTTGCCTATTTCCACACAGAAAGAGTTAATAAGTGATGTGCAACTCAAAACAAAAAAAGTTTAACACAATGTGTTCACCAACCTGTCTCAAATTTGATGAAATCTGTGATTTTGCCTGTGTCCAGGTCAATGCGGACGGTGTCATTGACCTTGATCATAGGATCAGGGTAACGAATTGTGCGGGCATCATGGGTCACCAGATGTGGGATTCCCTTTGTGCCGATGAGGATTTTCCTCACCTTGCACAATTTGTACTAAAGCAGGAGAAAAGGATTAGCTCAAAACACCTGCAATTTGAAATGTAATGCTGTCATACACCCATTACCTGTCATGCATTTTACAAGAATATCAAGCTTACCTTGGCCTCCTCGTTTGTGATGCGGTGAACTGTAAAGCGTCCCTTGACATCATAGATCAGCCTGAAGTTCTCACCGGTCTTCTCAATGCTGACAACATCTGAAACAACACCAGCACAACACATTCCATTAACACATGGCCATCAGATTGCCACCTCAGCCAATGTTTTATAACATCCTGATAAACAGCCTGCCGGATCACCTGAGGTGGGAAATCAGTCACAGCAGATTAATATCCTGTTGGCACCTACTAGGCAAGTATGGGTGCACAGTTGAAATGCTATGAGAAGAAGAGTGTTATGACAACACTGAGGGATTAGTCACTCAATGTGACGATTGCGGTTCAACCATCTGGTAAGATTCAGCTCACACACTCAATTGTGAGTGCCAGTACAGAGACTTGGAACCACTACACCTAATTGTATTGAATGCTTCACAAAGTCAACCATGTGACTGATATTTAAGAGTGCAGCTAAACAGTTAACCTTACATTTCTAATAATTACAGTGACATGATCGCTGACGCAGAACTTTCAGATACATTTTTTTAAAAATGGTATTCATAGGTTACAACATTATAGCAGAGGGTCCCCAACCCTGGTCAAGGAGGGCCACTGTCCTGCAGAGTTTTGCTCCAACCTTGATCAAACTCACCTGCCTGCACCTTACTAGGAACTCCTGAACAGTTTTGCAAATTGCTTTCAATTGATAGTAGCTAAAACTGGTAGCTAAACGTCACTAGATGAAATCACAATTCACTAATCTTTATAGATGAATAGTTCAGCGGGCAAGATGACAAGTTAGATAAGGTTTGTCCCTATACTTTTGAAGAGAAGTCTCAAGAGGGATGGGGGAAGTCGTTAAAACTAGCTACAAATTGGCTATATTGGCAACACTGACCCTGAAGAGCTTAATTAGTTGGTTCAGGTGTGTGTTTGAATAGGGTCCAGGCTAAAATTTGCAGGAGTGACCCTCACATGACCAGGCTTTAGAAAGCCTGCCTTAAACTAACCTACTGTACTGGAGGACTTGAACAGCACATTTAGACCTCAAGATGCCCACTTGCTTATACTGTCATATGAGCCCACCACAGAAAGTTTAACCAAATATCTTTTTCTTCAATGTCTTGAACAGTTTGAAAGCGTTACTGTAGCAAGTTATCTAGATTTTGAGCTAAATCATGATGGGGCTTCCTACAAATCGCTAAAGGCTGCAATGCGAAGTTTAGTATAGAGTAGTCAACATTTGAAGTGCATCAAAACCTTTCACCAAAGTTGTCTAAAAAAACCAAAAAGGCATCCAAAGATGAGATGAACTTTCTTCAATCCACTTTAAATGTTGACTACTGTAGAGTCTGTCGTGCTGCTTATTTCACAGTGAAGCATGGCACTGCGTTCATTTATATGTATCCAGCTCATCTTCCAACTTTCTCAGCAGAACGGTTCACAGTAAATCCAGCAAAACATCTCTGCACAGGTTCCCAGTTTTAAGAAAGTAATGTTACACCATTATTTTGGTGTAACTACCCACACATTTAGTGGACAGATGACTGGCAGTATCACACTGGATTTGTAATGAAAAACTCAAAACTGAAAGAGGCCCCCATGCAGTTTTGCAACAACAACAAAAAGTTTAACACTGCTATTTTACTATAAAAATGAACAATGTAGTTTGTAGATTACTTCCAGTCCAGTGAATGCATCACTAGAGACAAGGGCAGCAGGACTCACCCATGAAGCCAGTGGGGTAGGTGACATCAGTGCGGACCTTGCCATCGATCTTAATGAACCTCTGCATGCAGATCTTCTTGACCTCATCTCCGGTCAGAGCGTACTTGAGACGGTTCCTCAGGAAGATGATGAGGGGCAGGCACTCCCTCAGTTTGTGAGGACCGGTGGAGGGACGAGGAGCCTACACACACCAAACACCAAATCAATTCACTTCCATACAATGTCACGTTACTTAGTTTTAAACAGAAGTATCTCAGTTAATGTAGATGACACTTTTTTTGCATTGAACAGGTCAACAACATGGTTTCTTACAAATAGATGCTCTAACAAATACAAAGTTACTGAGGGCATCTTTACGAAATGCTCCACTTACGAAAACTCCAGTGAGTTTGTCCAGCATCCAGTGCTTAGGAGCTGCGACACGCTTCAGATGCTTCTTCGGTCCACGGGCCTAAGAACAGAAAAAAGTCAATTCGACAATAGAACTCTTTGAGTGCAGTCAAAGCGTATACACACGCACTACATAACATTAGCGTTCTGAACCAAGAACACAAGCTCGCCAGGAGAAGGCCTTTTCTGTCATTTAAATACATAGAACACGAAGCGCGGTATTTAAACGTCAGCTTCGTAGAAAATCCATTCTATAAACATTTAAAAAGTATTCGAACCAAAGAAACGGTTTACAAATCACATCACACCTTCAAAGACCAACGAGTCCCTTATACCGCGAAGCATTTTCCGTTACCATTTCAAATATCACATCTGCTCTATTTCATGACAATTGGTGCGTTGTTCAACTTTAATGGGGTAAAAGCGCAATATTTGGATTAGCAAATGAAGACATGGCTTTTTAAAACGTCGATGATTGTGGATTATTTTGGGAGGCTATCACGAATGAAATGCACTCACCATGTTGGAGTCTGCGGAAAAGGACCCTCCACTTCCTGTCAGCGGAAGATAAGCCGAACTACCGGCACCGGCGAGGGACAATCGACGCTATTGCTATCAGCCGCGCGAGCTACTGCCATCAAGTGGGGAGGTCTATAATCGCTCCTCAAACAGCGGAACTGAGCGACGTGCATCGTTTCAAATACTTTTGCGCTCTAGGTTTTGCTCAATGTCTTTAGCCTTCTTTGAATGAAAAAAAATAATAAATCAAGTACGTTATAAATGTGTGTTTCTTCATGTATGGGGCTTTTGGGTCATTCCTGGTGCGCGCATTGTCGTATTGTCTTACAATTGCTTGAGGTTTGTCTTTTATGACAATGTCACAATTGAGTGAATATCACGGCGATTTTTAACTAATTTTACTGCTTATATGCTATGAAAAATGTAAAATTATTAGGACATTAGAGCTGTTTCTTTATTTCGTCCCCTTTCTGTTACCAAAACAGTTCAAATTAAACGTTTGTCAATATTACGTGCTATTTTTATTTTATTTTATTAAGTAATTTACTAATAAAATGTATTTTGTAGTCTACTGAATGGCATGAGTGACGGGATAAGCGGTGAATGTAATAAATTACGTGGTGTCTTGGACGAGCCTATTATTGTTAGCGCTTTAATATTAGGCTTCATCAGTATTATTCAGAAAAGGAAAATCAGTGTTAGTTGTTCAGATGAAAGTGCACTTTAAAATAAAAATAATAAATAAATGCTATCTTTCTTTGCTTAAATAGGAAAAAGAGGAATGTGTTATTTTAAGCAGAGGTATCAGCTCAGTCATCACTGGTCACCATGCAATAACTTGAGTGAACATCTAAACCTATCCTGTAGCATGTTAGAGACTAATTAAATTAACTGCTTCCTCTTCTTACTCAGTGACGTTATGCATTCCATGCATAGGTTTAGCATTGCATTGAAAATGAACTGATCTTTTCTGATATTTCTACATCAGCTAGACGGGATGGTATATTTATTAAGTTGGCCGCTAGATGGCAGTACTAACCAGTTAATCGTCTTTGGCTGTCTAGCGATCGTGGCCTGACTGTCCCTGATATTATGACTAATTTTATATATATATATATATATATATATATAAATATATATATATAAAAAAGGTTTTCGGAGTTTAGCTTTGCCAGCAATAGGTTAATACACTCAATATAATATCTGCCTATTTGTTACTAATTTTAAATTATATGTTTTTAAATTAAAATACTTTTTTGTTTTAAGTCAGCTCATTCACTTTATGTCATGAAGGGTGAAAAAAAACACAAGATGTGTTTCTCATTCAGTTGAAGTGTTTGTATTGGAAAGAAAAAGACGAAGACTTGTGCTTTGTAACTTTATTTTCTCACATTCAAGAAAAAAAAAAAAAAGTACACACTTTTAAATATAATAGGTAATAACTCTCTTATGTAGAAAAATAAATGGATGGAAGAAAAGTGCTAAACGAAAAATCTTTGATTAAGTTTCAGTAAGTCAGAAATTTCCAAAACAGAGCAAAAAAAAAAAAAAAGAGAGACAGAATATATCTGACAAAGTCCTCTTTCAATGGATACATTGAATGCATTTTAAGCATTTAAAATGTCTAACATATTTGTGGACTTTGGAGAAAACCTGCACATATCTAAATTACATGTAACACGTTTTATTCATAGAGCCTACAAGACCCCAAGAGATAAAGAGAACAGAACTGAATCAGTACATTTCAATTTAGAGGGGGGGGGAGACAGCAGGCAATACTCTTTTTTTTTTTTTATTTTATTAAGTGCATGAATCATTTATCTCTAGAAAAAAACCCTAACATATAAAAATAAGGCTATCAGACCACACAGCCTGAATTGTGGGGTAAACGGACACGTCTCATTAATATATTTAACTATGGAAAACGTTCGGCCAGGTCGAGTTCCTCTGTGACCAGCGAAGCTTGCGATGACACGGCTACTCGAGGGAATCTCTTGAATGATGGAGGGGCTCCACTGAAAGCACCAATTTCACAATCACCTTCCATTACACACTTGTAATACCATCCGACCGTTAGTCCAAACCAGCAGCCAGCAAGCAAGGGCAGCCGTAAAAAAAAAAATAATAATAATTCTCTACTAACCATGTGTATCTCTTTTTCCACCAACCTCACAGTGAGGCAACTTTTCAAATCCATTCCACTTATCAAGATGTGGATTTTATAAGGGTGTGAATGAGCTTTGGAAAGGCAAGGGGAAAAGTCTTAAGGATGGCCATTTTGGTCTGTGGCTTAGTCCTCTCTGACTTCTGAAATTCTTCCTCCGCAAACAGATGTCTATAGCTCACATAAGAGCAAACCAACATTAGTCTGCTCCCCAAAACTGTAAATAACAGCTCTCGACAGTTCATATCTGACAGTTACATAGTCTTCATAGGCACATTTAATTGCCATTTTTTGGACTCTTTGATTTTAAAGACTGAGGGATATTTGGTAGCGCCCGAGAGGGTCAGCAGCCAGCAGGCACGTCCGCGATGAAATCAAATTCATTCTGACCCAGCCATAGCTCTGGAAGCTCATTGGCACGGTCCAAACCCAGCTCCACCACAAGCGACATCAGAACTTCCTCATCGACCGGATCAGAATCAATGATCCCAGTAGCCTGCGAAGCCCCAGGGGTGGTGATCTGTCCTGGGCCCAGCATAGTGGCTCCGTACCCTCTGCCGGGTCCGGTGGTGGCTGCGGTGGATAGATTCTGATAGTGGCTGTTGAGTTTCTGGAGCTGCATGGAGGCGATGAGGTGCGGGCCGGACTGCAGGCAGAAAGGCTGGGGTTTTCCCAGCACGGGGGAGCTGGGATGGAGGGCAGCAGAGGGGAACTGAGGGCTTGTCTTGCCTGAACCAGAGTAGTGCAACAGAGAGAGAGAGTCACGATCCTTCATGGTGGCACTAGAACGCAGGAGGCTCATTAGATGGACACACCTGAAGGAAAAGAAGATGACAGCATGAAAGTCTCTTCAAAACATCTTTTGTGTTGACGTGCTTTGTAATGATGGCTGGAACACATTACATAACGATTTTAAAACATTACGCATCATACATTTGATAAAATGTTTGAACGAGATATCACAAACGACTGAGGGTCCCACACTATCAGACTTTCAAGTCATTGCGAACCTAGAAACGATGTAACGTGTTTGATATCCTCTAACTCTACAGATTCATAGTCTAAACAACATCTGTGTCCATCTTAAACTACACGGTTTACTTTCAATTCTGTCAACTAGCATCAACTCCTTTAAATCTAGGCGCAAAACCCATAGTGCATTCCAGCCTAAAATGTTCGGGTGAGCTATGCCTTTAACCGAGATCACAAGGCTAGAGTCTATCAATGGATCAGAAGGGCAGCAAGTCATATGACTTTCCAAGACTGTTTGTAGAGATGAACCATTCATAATCCCTCAGATGTGGGGTTCATTATGGAGTACGTGACAGCGTCCTGTGACTCCATATCCTCCTGCGTCTCACATGTGCTCGCACACACAGAGGACAAGTAATGAGGCACTTAATCATATGTGCTGCTCCACTCTCCTCAATCCCCACTTAAAGCCATTCTTTAGGGGAAAGGCATAATTGCTGAAAGCTGGCATGCAGCTGCAGTGGACCTCCAGCAACGAGCAGCACACAGGCTCATCTCAGACACTGACAGCTGTAGGGCATTCATCTCGAGATCTTTGTGTTTAGCTCATTGTATTCATTATTCACGGCCTAGAAGCAGTCACATATAACACGATGAGCTCTACAACTTAATTAGACCAAGACAAATGTAAAAAGTGAACTTTGTGGTTATCTGCAAGTCCCGTGAAAAAGCTTAGTGTTGATCTAGTCACATTAAATATTATTTTAGAAGTTTCCACTCAAACCGATGACCTTTTTTTAAAGTGTCAATCTTGTGTCACAATCTGTATAGCGCAGAACAGATAACTTCTTATTTCCTACTCTCACTAGTCAAGGAAATGTTGTGGGTTGGTGGTGTCGGTTAAACAGACAATTATGACACAAACAAGATTAAAACATTAGTTGGTCACACACAGCTGAATTTCAACCACTGACTGGTTTAGACCCTAAATAGAGCGATAAACGTGTTGCGTGATAAATATCCATATTTAGTCATTCATGAGAGGATGTGCAGTATGTAGTAAATTCTATAAACAAAAAATATTAAATTCATGGACCTGTATAGGCTAATTATTTTCCTGCGCCATTTATACAACACCAAAAGCATTTTAATTATATAGTTTAAAGTTAAATAGCTGATACTGGAATTTGCAGAATGGAAATATTAAAGTTAATATATTATGAATTAATAATGAATACAATGCAATACAGTAAATTAACAAACGAAACTGTTTCTATAACTTACCTTTACAGGAGAAACGGTCAACTTGGGTTCGTGTTGCGAATCCAGTATGACTTTAGAAGACTTTTTATCATTAACAGAAATGACTATATGAGTTGAGAATGCACTGCATTGAAATAGCCGTTGAAATAGGCTGCTGTTGGATTTGGTAAAGAAAGATACGCTATCGACTCTGGACGTGAAGTTACAGAAATGTTTCCCGTCCTGCTGCAAGAAGAGCACCCTCAATGAACTGTTACTGAATCAAAGGCATTAGCCTAAATACACACACTCGACGCTCTCAAGAGGGATCTGAGTCCGCTCCAAAACATGGCATGGATCTTCTGCGAAACTGGACTGTGACAAGTCGACGGCTTATGAAGTACATGCGGACAGTTTAAATAGCTTACAGTATAATGAAGGATTACTGACTCCGGAATTAATATCCTGTCATTTACTCCCCAAACCTATTTTTTTCTTATTTGGGATACAAAACCATAAATAGCCTAAAAGTGGTCACTGTAGGCACTGTAGGCTTTTTGTATTTATTGAGATTTGAATCTAACAATATTTAATTTGAATAAACATAATGATACACATTTACTTTAAAGCTTTGGTGGAAATTGTGAAACGTGTTTTACATGTCGCCAAAATCTTAATCGAGTATTCTTTTACGATACAAATTAATACGTGCTCCGTGTGCCAGAGTGGAGTTCCCTCCGTGTTTTTTCTTCGCCCTTATAAAGTGCGAGGACACGCTGCTCACTATTCAGCCATTCACCTCAATCACTGCCATAATTGCTCACTTAATAATTATCCTTCACAGACAGTAAAAATGTAACTTAGCTGAGAGAATAAGTACATATTTTCACAATATGGTATTTATTTCTTTATTTCTTTACTTCATTCTTTGGATAATTTCCCACAGCACAGTAGCCACTGCTATCTACAACGAACGGCCATTTGTCATTCTTCACTGAATCAGAAGTTAAACTGATCCCCATCAATATAAAAACATGTTTAGACCGAAACCGGTGCAAGCCACGTCTAACAAAATTTGAGCTGCTCATCTCAGTGTTGACTAAAAACGAGATGAAGCCAAACGGCTGCTTTCTTTTCCGTTTTAACGGGTTTAAAGGCCGCATCTGTCGTCATTCATGAAGACACTTCACATGGAGATTAGGAGGGAAGTGACGGGTAAAGGAGCAGGGATTTGCTTTACTCCTGTGGGGAACGTTATGCAAATGAAGACAAACGGTTTTGACATGCCCTTTGTTTGTCACAGCTCAAGAGCTAATGTCATAAAGGAGACTTTTGTATAGAATAATGGGTCGCACTCCTCAAATCCTTCATTTCAGTCCAGTGCTGCTGACAAAAACTCTGTATAAATCTGTTAGGGATCAATGGAGTGAATAGCAGATCAGTCGGAGTGAAAGGTTGAACGCGTCGCCAGGGAAGACAGACGAACACTTTGCATAAAATTCGTTGGGATGTCAAACATAAGACTATGTCCGTTTCTCAATATGCTTTCTCGCCTTTACTTGCGGCCTTGTGAAACGTCATCAGCAGTCGCCCAAGTACTGTTCCAATTCAGTTCCAATTATTAATAAAAATAGCCAGGAACTATGGCAGCTGCCGGTGGAAATGCCAGGGAGAGCGCCAGCCCCTGCAGGGGGAAAGTCTACCTTGCTTGAACACTTTGAGTATTTTTCTTAATTGCTCAGGTAAAATCAAACAGATTTTTTCAGATATTATTTTAAAGGGAATGATGTTTCCCATTTCGTAAACGAATAGGCTAGGCTACTTTAAAAATTAAAACATTGTAGAGCCGAATTCTAGTCATTTTGTGTATTTGTATTTGATTAAGCTAATGGATCTAATGGAAATAAAATTGGTACTCAAAATACAGCTGAAAGTATTCAGTATACCTATTTTAAACTATTAAAGCTTCAAATGAAACCATATAAGAGTATACTGTCCCCACCCCCCAAAGATGTATTCAATCCCTTATTCATTTAGTCTTTCAAAAGCAACCTGTTTCAGAAAGCAGAGAGGAAAAATCAAAAGCAGGATCATGAAGTATTGAGAAGACTGTTTGGTTCTACAAGCATTAGGGTTTTAATAGGGCGAGCCTCTGAAAATCAGTCCCGTTTCGGTTTAATTCTGCAAGTTTTACAGCGCTCTTTTGGTAGCATGGATCAGTTTATTGGGCTAAAACGCAATAAGCCCCATCTCTCAAAGCTAATAAAGGACTTAATGAATCACACTTGGTGTGCCATTCAGAGAAACCTCTGCAACCAAGAAATCCATAAAGATCATGCTGAAAAGAGCAGGACTTCCACATGTGGCAGCCCGCAGTGAAACACGAGGACAACACAATTTCTTTTTTGCATTTTAATATATAACAGAAAATCAATTATACAAAAAAAGTAAAAGTTGACAGGCAGCTTGAAAACATTAGCAATTTTTGACTTACTCATCAAGCACATGAAAATAAACATTGTGGTAAAAAAAGCATTCCATATGCAACACAAAACAGTCCATGAAGCCAACGTGACTTGGAATTTGGTCAGTCTGGCCATTCAATTTCACTTATCCAGTCAATAACAAGAAATTGCGTTTAAGTTATAAAAGATGGTTTCGTTAAAGGGGTGAAACCAAACCGTAAAGATCGGAGTGACTTGCCATTCAAACCATGGTTCGACATATTTCTGGGATGCAACCCTTACAACCCTATCTCACTTTCGAATTATCCCATATAGTTAAAAACAGAAAGAGTGACACAAAAACATGTTATTTTTGACATACTGCACCCACAACATATTGCATTCACGCTTTGTGTTTCATGCGAAAATGGCTTTGGATTTTTGTAAAGTACACCCGTTAAACACTTGCCCCAGATCCAACATTGACTAAAAACCATTCAAATGTGGTAACTCTGGCCCATCTCTGCATTTCAAAAACGGTTCCCTGGAAACGTTCAAGTAATGTTTTCCAAGCTCCCCTCTGGCGATGGCTCCGACATACTGTCTTCATTAGAGAAGCAGGGCCTGATTTGGAAACATGAGCTGGCAGCCCACTGCTAAACTACATTCTTCAGATTCCCTGTAAACAAGCAGGGGAGGAGACAGACAGGAGAAAAGACAATTTTTCAAAATGGGTCAAAATGAATTACAGGAAAAAAATCAAGAAATATAAATACAGTGATGGAGACATGGTGTAATGAATGTAGCTGTGAAAGATTTACAGATGATTTCAGTGCTGACAAAAGATCTACGAAAAACCTGAGGTGTCCACCTGAACAAGAACCTACCACACTTTAATGATACAAATTGAAACAAAAGAAAATGCAAATCTGGAAAAAAAAATAGGGTTTCCTATGACGTCTCTTAAGGAAGCACAAGCTATTCAAATATTTCTAAATCTAAATCAATTTACATGAATTTACAAACCACAATTTGCATTGGAATTGTGCCTGCCATTCACGCTAACACTATCGAGTTGAGCTGAAGAGGACGTCCCCTTTGTTCTCAACCAGCTGCTGTTTTGATAGCATTATGGTTGGCAAATGAATTTGAATTTAAGGCACTAAAGGAAATCCTGGTTTAAAAAAAAGGGAATCGACAGAAAACGATACTTTTAAAAGGCATCTTTCTAATCATTACAAAATGTTATTTCTTATAATAGACATTTAAATCCACAGTTTGTCGTAGAGGAAGTCATGCCTGTGGAGGAAAAGCTTTCCCTCATTTTCAGGGATTTTAATCGGAAGCCGTACATTTACAGACACTTTAGCACTATTTTGAAACACAACATGTTCCTTTGACTTTGAAGGCTGTGGTTCCAAAGCCTGTAGAACTAATTACCTTCAATTCTCCTTTCAAATGAGCAAGCTTTTCCTTTCCTAAAACTCAAGTGGTTTCACATTAAGGAAACCCATAAATGTTTATGAATCTATTTACATGTAGAACTCAGCAGATGTCTGATGTCCCCCGTCTTCATCTCACCGGGCCTACAGATGCATGCTCTTTTCAAATTTGGACTGGACTGTTTTCAATGATAAAATCCCCCCAAAAAAATCCTGTTTGTTTGTAGTCGGCAACAATATGCACAAACAATACGGTCTCTATTAACGCCCACTGTTTAAATTCTATAGCCTTTGAGATACGATCGATAAACTGCAGTATTTGCTGATCAGAACCACTGAAAACAACCATGTGTGATGTTTACTCGTTTTAGCCCCTTTTTTTCTCTCAGTGTTTTATAACGCAAGGCTCAGTGTCGTAAATATTACCCAGATGTGCTTGGGTAATGTGTAACAACTGCAAGCCTTGCTATTGATTACCTGCATTAATCAATCGCAGTTCTTCACCGAGAAATGGTCGTGTCAGAACAGCGAATGTTTGGGAAGGTCAGGCAAACAGACTTCAGGTAACTCTCTAAACAGGTTGGCACTGGTTTTGCATGTGCTTTGCTCATCTGTGCGACTTCCTTTCCCTCGTAAACACGGTGCTCATGTGACATACATCCAACCACTGAGCACAACAGAAAAATCCTAATTAAAGAGTATAATTGATGTGAGCTGTTGTGCTTGAAAAACGATACAGGAGTCTTTAGAAAACCCTGCACTACAGTGGTGTAATTAAGGGTCTAATATAACCTCATCACAAACAATTACTTCCTCCTAATTTAAACCCAACTATTTAACATTGACCAGTGTGCTCCATCTGACCTGACTATCCAAGCAAATACAAGTACCACAAAATAACTGGCATACAAATAGTGCCTGCCAATCCAAACCACTGGCCAGCTATAACACCACATTAATTCACCTGGCATGTAGAATTCTCATAGGATTTGTTTAGTAAACTTTCAATTCATTCATTAAATGTAATCCATTTGTGTTAATTAATAGTTTTTGATGCACACATTATATATACACACACATATACAGTTTATACATAGAATATACTTACATTTTGTATTCGTCAAAACATACACCATTAGCAGCTATTAACTTGATATATTACACCAAGCCTCCTGTAGGTTTGCCCAAAGATGATTCACACTGATCGGACACTTCTCACAGCAACACAGTCCCGTTCCTCCCATGTATATATTGCTATTATGTAATCAAAATGAAAATTATTCTTGCTGGTCTCCAGGGATAATGTGAAGTAAATTTTTTGGGGGGGTCGTTAATTACTAAATGGTTAGGCTTATTTTGAAATTGAAAGTGATTTCTATATTTTATCCTTTCAAAAGACTACGAATGCGATCCCAGCAAAGAGTATATAAGCTTCTATAATCTTTGTCCCAGTTCTGCACACTAATGTAGCGCTGTGTTTATGGTTGCTGCGCGATGCCGTCTTTTGCTATAAACCCTGCAGACAGTCAATAGAAATGCTTCTCTATCGCTGCACATCGTGCTCCTCACAGGACAGATCTGCAGTGTTTGTCATTCATGGTGACAAAGGAAGTATAGAGACGATGTAACTAATAGAGAAGTGTACGGTGTAGAGAGCTGTGTTTAATAAAATGGTAGTTTCTGAGTTTTATTAAAAAAAAATTTATACAAAAGTTGATATTATGTGACTTAAATTTTAGCACTAGCACATAGTTTGCTCTATTTCTTCAACAAAAGTCACAGTTGAGCCGCTGCAAATCTAGTCTCACACACAGCGCTGTTTCGTTTATGAATGAATCTTTGCTTTTGAACAAATCTAGCGAGTCGATGATTCAATGACTCATTCAACAAGAGTGTCGATTGCTTCGTTACTAAACGAATCAACCGTTTAACTGAATCATTTTAATTTATGATTCAGTGACAAAGACAGTGAGTTACTGCCACCTACTGACGGGTTCAGTTATACTCTGTAAATTATGTAAATATAATCAAACAAACACACAAATATCAATGTGAAGCTTCATTTCTGTCACTGATCAGAAAGTGTCTGTTCCTCTTTTTTTTCACTAGTGATCCTGAGTCCTTAATAATGTAATATTAAAAACTAACTGCAAACGTTTTTGCAAAGTGTAAACTATTAAATATAGCTAATCTACAGTACAAATCTTGCAATACTGTACCTGTAAAAGAAGTGTTTTAGTTAAGAAGATCAGTTAGACATAATCATTCTATTTTTTTTTTTTTTATGAAATCATTCTTTAATTGCACTAATCAATCTTTTTTATTAAACACAGAAGGTAATTAATGATTCTTACATTGTAACGTGCAAATTTACAAACACAAGAGATATTTGAATTCCAGGTGCTTGTCTTTAAACTGTCCATCATTGGGAACTTTATAGGGCCTACTTTTATTTGTGTCTACTCACATTATCAACTAAATGTTATGATATAATAAGATAAAAAAACAATCATGAAGCGTTTTCTGCCTTCTCGTCTTGAGCAGGAGCGGTCAAAAATGAACCGAAACTGTGAAAAAAACATGATAAATATATCTTTAAATTACCACTTAATAAAATAATAATAAAAATTTATAATAATACAATACACTGTTATAGGTGCGTCTATGAGGAGATGACGAGAATTGTTTGTTTTTTTTTAAATATGGAAAAGCCTTAAACTGGTCCAAGGCTCGGCCTCACACAATATTCAGCAAACTTACTTCAATTATGCAGTGGTAACAAAAACGTACAATGTTTTGAGGTGAATGAGACGAGTTGGAGAGGAGAGAGAGATATGCAGTGAGAAAGTCCGGTGACAGCTTCTCGGCCTGACAGAAACCGGTCGCACTGGCCTTTTGTTAACATCCCACAGTGGGATTTTCTTTTTTTATTGCTTTTTTGTGATTTTCTTTGTCCAGTCGGCGTTTTCTACCCCCAGGTGTAGGTCTCACCGGTTTATCCAGGCCATCAAAAGTGTTATTAGAGCTTAAAGCACTCTAAGTTTGTAGACTGAGCACTAACAAACGCTTCAAAGCATTGCGATACTGTATGTTGGATTGCATTGTGATTGGTGGAGAGGACGTATTGCATTTAGGCTAAAAACAGGTTCGGCACTTATAGCATCTTGACGTACATTTTACTGGTCGGGCTCGGTCACATCAGCGCGAATGCGCTCCTGTGTGCGCTGATGCTCTCATCTGTTCACCTTTTTTGAACGCCTTCCTACAGTTGATTAATAAAAGCGGGCATTCCAAACAAAAAGTATATGTGTCATTAGTATGAGAATTTTTATTTTTTTTATTTTAACTGTGTCGAGCTGGGTTGGGATCGGGCTCGGACATAAATATCTTAATGCCTGTCGGGCTCGGGTCGGGTTCGCTTACTGCTCTGTCGGACGCGGGCCGGGCTCGGACAGAAAAATGCAGCCCAATACGCACTCTAGTTCAGATGGCTGAGAATCATTTAAAGGTGCCCTAGAATGGAAAAGTGAATTGACCTTGGCATGGTTGAATAATAAGAGTTCAGTACATGGACATAACATACTGTGAGTCTCAAACACCATCG
>JAUMHQ010059178.1:0-16056 GCA_032361165.1 Enteromius paludinosus | reverse complement strand
TAGGAAACGATGGTGTTTGAGACTCACAGTATGTTATGTCCATGTACTGAACTGTTATTATTGAACCATGCCAAGGTCAATTCAGTTTTCCATTCTATGGTACCTTTAACATGGATTCAGAGATTCTAAGGATTCATAGTTTGAAAAAATCACAAATTGACAGATTCATAGGTTTCAAAAATCCATAGTTTAACTGATAGATTCATAGATCCAAAATTGTATATATTCACAGATTCTAGAGATTTGTAATTCAAAAGATTCATCAATTTAAAACTGTAAAGATCTGATCTTTTATAAATTTGAAATGGAGATTAGTAATATTTTCAAAAGTGACTAGTTATTAGGTTGCATGAAAGAGTAGTTGGCTTAATTAGGTCTTAGTGAATTTTGGAATAATTAGGCCAGTTGGTTTCATGTTTCATGGGACGTATTCATGCAACTCAAGTTCTTGTTCAAAAATAGTTGGGAGTGCAACTGAATAGAACAGAACGTAGGGTTCTAGGGGTGTGTTTTGCGAGTTGAACTATTTTTGGCTTGACACACTGTCTTAAAAACACAACGCTCATGACAAACGATGAGACTCATGTTTGACAGATACAAAGAAGGAGAGGTGGAGAGCCAGAGAGAGAGACAGACATTAGAGGACACTTGAGCTTAACATTGTGGCACAGACAGGATGATGAAGACTTACAGGGCGACACTGAACCTGTCTGTCTCTCTTGCTGTGTCTCTCTCTCGTTCCACTTGGGATTTCTAGAGCACAGATGTGTGCTGAGCTGCCATGTGTGCCCTTCCGCTCCACTGCTCTGACATTATTAATATCATATTTGTATGATATTTCTGCCAGCGCGTCATGTGACGATGGGACAGTAATTCTCACAGAGGCTTCATGTGCCAGATTTAGATGTGCACAAAGTGGGTCAGTCTCCACAGAGACCCAGCAAAGCATGCAGAGGAGTCTATACACACACACACACACACACACTAGGATGCGAAAAGCATGTGAACCTGGGGGTTTGTCTCACCTCTCTCCAAGCTAAATCTACCCATGGTAGCCTAGAACTAGAGCAGATGAGGGATGAGTAGTCAGGCATTACAGATGTTTAACTTACTAGGTCAGTAAACACGCATATAAAAACAACCGAGAAGCTTTCCTATAGCTGTAGTTTAGCAGTTAGCATTTTAGCCTGAATACAAAAATCTGACTCTCAGTTTCCTGACTCCGTATATTCAGTTTTTGAAGATGAGAGCATGTTGCACAACCAGCCCATGTTAGCATCTGGCTAATTTAGCTAGCTTCTCAAGTGCATACACACTAAAATACTGTAGAACTGGATCCATATCCTTTGTATGGCTACACAGTTTTCAGAAAAAATTACAGCATAGGATAATTTTGAAGCTTGGCAGCTCAAGATCACAGCCATCTTGCTAAATTTGCTGAAGCAAATGAGAAATTAATAAAGCCGTAAATAATTGTAGTGCGATATTTAAATAGTAAAAAATCATCTCTTGTGAAGGCAATGCCCCTCGGCTGACTCTGTGGCCCGCTGCCTTGTGGTTTAATCAGCTCCTGAAGTTTGCTGGGCACAGGCTGGCATCTGAAACTTCATCTGGAAAGCCTTCTTGTCTAGCAGTTCTAGGTCAAGATGATGCCATTAACCTCAGTAGCAGGAGAGAGTGAGAGAGATGGGAAGGAGTAGAATGCCTCTCTGGGAAGCTGATATCTAATGATTGAACTAGTGAACAGAGAAGGGTCTGGTTTCCACTGTACTGTATGTGTCTGTACAAATATTTCTTTTATTCTTTTTTTGTGTGTGCATGAGCCCGAGCCTGTGTGTGTGTGTGTGTGTGTGGATGGCTGAATATTCATTAGCTCAGTGAGAGGTTTTATTCATAGTCAGTAATCAGCTGCTAGGCTCTAATCCACTCACAAGAGTTCAGTCACTCAGTGCCAGCTCACACACACACATGCACACACATCTAAGCTGTAATTGCCACTCTATTCAAAACACAACATTTGAATGCATACGGGTTTTGTAGGGACCAAATATCAGCACGTTTATATATAAAATGAGTGGTGGTTATGTTTAGGGTTAGAAAATAACTAACTCTGTCAATGGAAAAGCATCACTGTGTGAAAGCAGCTCAGTGTCATCAAGATTCAGGTTGTCGACACTGCTGATCAGAGATGTTCTGAGATAGATAAGCTGGGAGAGACTGACTCAGTGACATCTTTCTCTCTCACACACACACACTCTCTCTTCAATGATAGCACATACCTTTTCCAACATGCAGTCTTGCTCTGCATTAAAGTAGTTTGTAATGCTGCAAAACAAGATTTCTGTTTTCAATGAATGCTGTTTTGAGTTTTCTATTTAGGAAATTTACATATAAAAAGAAAAAACTAAATAGAAGTAATTTTTTTTTTTTTTTTTTTTTTTAACTGTATTTTTGATCAAATAAATGCAGCCCCGGTGAGCTTAAAAAAACGTAATGAAAAGTCTCACAGAAAATAGTATAGTCTAATTTTCTTATATTGTAGATGTCTAAATATTTTGAGCAAGATTCTGTTGATTACAGTATAAGGATTGAATCATTTTCAATAAATTTCAAGATTCTATAGATTCTTTTAAAGATTAAAAAAAACAAGGATTCCATATCAGAGATCATTTTCAAAGATTTGAAACATTCTAAAAATAAGACTCTGAGATTATAAAGAGTGCATTTCTACTATTATTTGATATTTATATAGATTTTATATAAATGTAGAGATTCTGCTGTCCACTTTAATTGGAATCCTTAGAGGCTGTGCAAAACCTCAAGTCTCGAGACATTTTCACACAGTTGTCACATTATGTAACCTCAGCACAGATCGACAGGCAGCAGTTCCTTGTTAGCCTTCATTGTGTGTAATGTGTTCTGTGTAAACCGTAGTCACATGGCACTCACACAGAGAGAGGTGTGTTGCTTGGACACACAGAGTTATCTTGCCATGACTTATTTTAACAAGATGAAAAGATAAGAAAAAACTTTCAATGCACACAGCATTATTTGTAAAGGCAATTTCTAATGTTATACCTGTGATGGATAAATGCTGAAGATACAGCTTAATTGAAGAAATTGTTAAGTTTTGGGTAAATAATGCATTTGTTTTAAGACCTTAAAAACCTGTTTAAAATATTTCTATTCTTGTTCAACCAGACGTATATTATATAAGCATTTGAGTGTGTTTAAAAAATACAGTTTGCGCTTTCCAATAGACGTTAAATGCATGCCAGCACAAGATCTAGCGCTCGTGTCTGTCTGTCTGTATCTGTGCAGGAACACACAGTACAGAAAGCAGAAGAGAAGGCTTATTGTTAGAGCAGTTAAAGACACTGCTTGGACAATGCTGTCTCTCTGGACTGTCTCTCACGCTGATCCTTTGCTCTGATTCACACAGCAGATAGATGCTCTTTCACACAGAATTTATCCTTTCTCTCTCACACACACACACACACACACTGAGTACAGCATGTCAGATTTAAAGCCGTTCAAATTCAATACGTTCTACACAGCTGTTTGCACCATGCTCTTATTTTCTTATATACTATGAAAATGGAAATTGTTAATCTGTATGGAATGTATATGTGTGTTTTTATAATTTTTTTTATTTATTTATATATTTTTTTAGAGAGACTGGCTAGTCAATATAATTCATGTTTTAAAAAGTGAGTGGAGGGACTAAATTATTCAACCCTTTGAAGATGGCCTTGATCCAAAACCTTTTTGTTTTGTTCTGCTGGTGATTCATGTAAATCTTTTTTTACTTTAAAAGTATTGGTTGATTTATTTATTTATGTATGTAATACTATTTTTTTTACGAACTATATTATTGTTGTTGTTATTTAAAAGATACATTATTTAATAATATATACTTAATGTTAATGTTTTAATATAAAGGAGTGTTAATATTAATGATATTTTATGATCATAATAATAAATGTAACACGTTAATAGTGTCATATTATTTAGTTTTATTATTACTTATGATGATGATCTAGTAATCAAGGTGGGTCATAAGTGATCCAAAGCAGGTTTATTATTATTAATTGAAATTAAACCATAATAAAAAAAGAAATCGTTCGTAAATAAAAATATATAATACGTTTTGAAGGACTGAATTAACTCAAACTAAACAATCAAATATCAAGGGATCTAATGTTTGCGTTCTGAATTTCTGTGTTCACCAATGAAATTCCGAGAATATCACAGCCATATTTAACTGCCGGTCAGGTCAGCACACTAGACCAAAGCACATTCTCGGTCCTCATTGCTTTTGAAATCGAAGGTTAAGTAGAATGTTATGAGTATGAAATAACCAATCTAACCAAGGAAACCTAAACTGATCGTATTGTTTTAAAATCTGACTTAAATCTGAGTTTATACCTCTCACCAATATTGCACCATCCATATTTTGTTCTTTTTTTTTTTTCACACGCTCTGTATATATCAAAAGGTAAAAAAGGAAAAGAGGAAGTTTGTTTTCTCGGAACATCACTGTGGAAAAGTACGCCACTAAAACAAACACGTCTCTTGTGGGACTTACTCGCCCCCTCTCTTACTTTTCTCGCTTTTTCATGTCCTGTTCACTCTGTCCTTAGTTCATGATGTTCTGTCAGACTTCCTGGGAATCTCGTGTGACACAGAGTGGATGGCGAAACAAATTCATGGTCAGAAACATGGATGGTGATACATGACTGCTTAAATGAGTTCATTATAGTCTGAGGGCATACATTGGCTCTGTTAAAGAAGTTTTATTCATGTTTTAGTTTCACTTAAGCGGTCTTCCGTGTTTTAGTTTTGTGTAGCGTGAGCATGTGTCACATGTGCTTTGGATAAAATCCCTTGTTCCTCTTTTCTGTACAAATCCCATGACACTTCTCTCTTTGGGTGTAAATATTTACATCAACAACAATATGATTTGGTTGCATTTTGAAATCATAGTGATATAGCACTAATATTAGATAAAAAACAGATATTTAAATATAGACTTGTATTGTATTATATTATATTTAGTGCTGTCAAATGAAATATTTTATAATATTTGAAATATTTTATTTTATATAAAGATATATTTAATATATAAACATGGCAAATTTTTCTTAAACACTGTATATGTCCATGTGTTTGTATTAATTTATACATTATGAATATACCCAGTATACACACACACATATATATATATATATATATATGTATATATATTTATTTTGGATGTGATTAATCACAATTAATCATTTGACATTAGTTATATTATTAGTTGTACTTATTATTATATTAGTCTTTTTTTTCTCATTTAAATGACAATTTGGATGTTGGACTGCGTTTAAAACAAATAAACATTGCAAATAAAAATAAAATAGTTTAATGTCTGTTATTGTGTGTCTTTCAGATATCTGGTCACTGGGTGTGATCCTCTATATGTTAGTGTGTGGACACCCACCTTTTCAAGAGACCAATGACAGCGAGACCCTCATCATGATCATGGACTGTCGCTATACTGTGCCAAACCACGTCTCTCCAGAATGCAAAGAGTACGTATGTCATTTAAACTTTGCCCAGACACATGCAACTAATCAACACATTTCTCAGATTTAATCCAGAAGGTTATTGCTTATTCATTATTATTATTATTATTTTTTCACTTGAAGCAAAATTGCAATAAATTTAAGGCTTGTTCACCGACAACATAATTAGTTTTAGTAGTTAATTTTTCTTACTCCATTGGTATTTGTTATTTGAACCTCACTACATTTATGCATAAAACAAGGTTTTTTTTCAAGACCTATAATATCATCTTAAGCAATTTTACCAGGAACAATGACAGGAATAGATGTTTTTGAGTTGATGTCTAAATAGTCTTCTCTTCAGTATTATACCCAGCAGCATTATGTAACAAGTTTAATTAAATCTGCTGACTCAGGGTCAGCATATGTCATATATCAATGGTCTTTTCTTTCCATGCTGGTGCTGTCGAGTTCACTATTTTTGGAAACGAGTATTACCAAGGACATGACCCTGGTAAAACCCTTTCCACAAAGACCTGATCTGATGCATGGCCACAAAAACATGCTTGAGTAAATAGACTAGTTTTTAAGATGTCCTTGACAGCCGTGTGCCATTGGAACATGGTGTTTTGTTGTGGTTTATTTTCTCTGAGAATTGGCAGGATGTATTCTCTCAAGCACCACTCCCTCGCACTCCAGTTCATACCACTTTCACGCTAAACTTCATACCTACATGTAGACCGGAGCCCATCTGAACATACAGTACTTTTATCTGTTTACACCCACTTGCACCAGCCAATCACAGGATGTTTCTCTCTAAATGATGCTTGAATAAGCCAATCAGGCTTTTTTATTATTATTTGAAATGTTCTTGGACGTTAGATTTAGGAGCAAGTTATGACAGACACAGAACTTCCATCCTTAAGCCAGGTGACGGATAATTAAAGTAACCGGTCGTGGCAACTCCCTCATTTAAGTAGAATTTCCAGACTGATCAGATGCACTAGACTACTTAACTAAGCTTTAGTATATTATTTGAATCATAATGTTGTAATGCTTTTAATACGACTTGGGCATGATTTGGAATTTGGTCTGAAGTCACAAAAATGCTTTGCAAAAAAATTGCATGATTTTTTTTTGACTAATTATAACTACGAATTTGCTCCTATAGAGTGCTTTTGTCCTCAGATGATGAGACTTATATGTCTAAACTGATAAAAAAAAAAAAAAATTAATGTATAACTAAAAGGACACTTTTTTTTTCTAATTCCATTTGTATGTAAACTTGAATTATAACATACAAAACATTCTCAATTAAGTTGCGCACAAGCCTGCTTTTAAGTGTGTTCACTCCAGCTCTATAGTGACCAGATTTTTACACAAGGCTGCCTTTTGTCAGAGTGAAGTTATTTTTAAGTGGGTTTATTCCAGGCTATTTGTAGTCAGAACATCCCCAAAGCAACAGCTCTCAGGCTTGAGTTTAGGTCTGAATCAGTCAATTGTGCAAGAGTGTGTGTACAAGTGTGTGTTAGACATCTGGGCTTGGCTGTACAGCCAAACATAGTGACTGGGTCACATGGTCTCAACCACAATCAAAAGCTTCCTTTAATAGGAAGGGTTTTCTTGGAGGAGAACACTTGTGTCTTCAGGCGGACTTTCATCTTGCTGTTTGTTTGTTTGTTTGTTTTTTATCTCCCACCCCTTCTCCTCACGGCTATTTAAGGTCTTGAGGTTAAACACACCAAGAGACTATACTGATGTTCAAGGGCATGTGGGATTGTAAACACAAATATTCAAAAAACACAACTCAAAACGGAGAACATCTCCCCCTGCTGGTGGTCTGTGTGAGATGCACATTTCAGAAACGTTTGCCAGTACCGCAGTGAAATAAAACACTCAAATGCCTTGAATAAACAAGCTGGGTGCAGTGCATTCACACATACACGCACAAGCTTGGACGGCAAGAGTTCCAACCAATTCCGTATTCTTTCCGTCCGCCTCACTGAAGCACCAATTCTCTGCAGGTGCTCATGAATATTAATCAGCAGAAAGATAAGCACTTCCTTTTCATTCCGTCTCCTCTGACGGCAAGATGCGCCTGTGCAATCATCGCCTGTCAGCTAGGCAGAGAATATTTATTAAGATTGCTAGAAAAGGAAAGTATGAAAATTGCAACTAGAGTGAGACTGAAATGAAGTGAGATGGAGGCAAGAGTGGTGAAGGGTGACAAAATCAAGCCTATTTGTGAAGATGGGATATTTCTTTCTTTCCCCCGACAGAAGGTCATGTCTGATGTTCTCGTTCTGCTCTGGTAAAAAAATAACGAATAACAATCTCTCATCATTCTCTGCCTCTCATTTCCCCTATTTCCCATCAGTTTGATTTCGCGTATGCTGCAGAGGGATCCGGCTAAACGAGCATCTCTGGCTGAGATAGAGGGCCACCCCTGGTTGCAGGGTGTTGACCCTTCACCTGCTGGGCACACAGCTGCCCCACTCACCTCCCACCGCAGTTTGTTACCCGAGGAGCATGAGTTCATCCTGCAGGCCATGACTAGTGGTAGCATTGCTGACCGAGATGCCATACAAGAGTATGTATTTCCTTTTGGTCTCAGAATTGCTTTGCCTCCTCAGAGTTGCATTATGTCATTAATACAAATGCATATTTTGTGATAGAGCACTGGAGGCTGACCGATATAACCACATCACCGCCACATACTACTTGCTGGGAGAAAGGCTCCTTCGAGAAAAGCAAGAGCAGTCAAGTCTCTCTTCTGAACAAAGGCATACACAGTAAGTCCCAGGATTCTTAAAAGTCTTTAAATCTGAAGGCGTTGTAGAGATGTGGTGGTAGAGATAATCTTACTACTTAACCCCTGTTACATGGGTTCCTTATACTGAGCACTGTTGTTGGTTCTGTTACAGGAGACCCATGTCAGAACCACTGGACTTGGTGAGCCAAGTTCCCCAGACTGATACGTTAAGAGGAACACCTCTAGTTCCCTTAGCGCCTCTCGGTTCTCTGTCTTCCGGCTATGTCCGACGTGGTGTGAGTGAATCTGGGGACCTCTTGGCTCCCAAATCCAACCGTCATGACAACTCCTTCAGTGACTTTTGCAGCACGGCTCCCTGCTTGAGCCTCAGTCTGCGCCCTCTACCTCCAGACCAACCTACTGTCAAGAGCCTTGGAGCCTTACAGCAGATTTGCGAGGAAGAAGAGGATGAGGATGATGAAAACGAGCAGAACAGGGATGAGACAAAGCTTGAGTTGGCACAAGGTAAATTGGATCCTCTTCCTTTGACGGATCTCTCGTCGAGACATCCTAGAACATCTTTGCAATCAGAGACTCCTAGGAGAACAGGGAGGCCGTCTTGTAAAGTGATGGAAAACTGTGGAACTCTGGCTGAGGAGGAGGAGATTGAGGAAGGGACGGAAATCACGGAAGAGCAGAAGAAGACTTCGGATTTATTGTCTAGCATCACTTCTGGGACCATGGAACAGCAAGGACAGATACCCCCAAATACTGAAGCCCACGTGAAAGGGGTAAACCATACAGAGCAACCAGGTAGAGGACAGGTCGTTTCCACCCACCCTAGTTTGTCTTTAGATGAACAAGGAGGAGAACAGATTCAAGGTCCAAATATAGATGAACCTCCACCACCACCCAGACTAGATGTTGTTCAGTGCTGCTGGGGACAGCGTGAACCTTCAAAGGACACGCTAGAAAACAACAATAACACCTTAGCCAAATCTCGACTGCTTGAAGTTGGGGTGGTGTTAACCCCTTGTGGTTCCCCGAGGTCCCTTCCAAGGAACCACTGTGTGGATCTGGGTCCCGATGGGGTGGAGATGCGTAAGACTGCGGGTGAAGTCGAGAAACCTGAGGAGGTACAACCTAAACCTCAGAAGGGCCTCCAGGGAACCAGGGACACAAGCACGGACCCTTCTATCCGGTCCGATCCCAGCAAGGTCAAGAACGTAAACTTGCGAGACCGTCTGCTGCAGTTCCCGCTCTGCGAGAAAGCCTTGTCCTTCAACATCCAGCCCACTTCTAAAGAGAAGCTCCTCCCATTTGCACAGTACAACTGCTGCCATGTGTTGTAGAGGTTGTATCCCAAGATCAAAGAACAAACTGATATCAACCGAAACCCTCCAACTTCTACAACTCTGGAGTTGTTCAGACAATGAAAGAAAAAGTGTGTTCTCACCTCATACTGTAACCTCAGAGGTGCTTTCCCACACAGTCTACTTAATGTATATCTTTATTTTCTTTCTCTTACCCAGCATTCCTTACTGCTTACCTGTAAAACAGTTAACCTCTTGGCAATGCTGTGTATACGAACACCTGTATCTACTGACACTGCTCACTATATTCTGTGCTATCTCAGAGACTTTGATTATTGTATGTCTTGCTAGCGTAGGAGCTTCAATTCAGTAACTTGTCATTTTCCACTGTAATATCTTTACCACAATAAGAGTTCCACCGGGTGTAGTCATATCACTAAGCAAGTTGGTGAAGACCATGCTTCACCCAACACATAATAAGACAACACAAGAACAGCAATCACAACAGTGGATGTTCGGTGTAGTAATCCTGACAAGTGTTTGGTTTTTGTTCGCCTTGTTTCTGCAGGTAACTGTGAGGCAATGGTCTTTGTTTAGAACTTTTAAGAAGTTGCATGCTGTGGCATTGTTGTTGTTCCCACACCACTGTCTCATGCTAGCATCTTTACCTTCAGGCAGTGGGGCAGGAAGCAGAACACTTTGCCACATTGATACAGTGAACAGTGACAGTTTGGGAGCATGGTTATGAGAGCATGCTAAATTAGAACAGCTTAGCATTGCATTAGCATTTTGTGACCAGGGAAAGAAGCTAAGTATATCTGTATTTTTTTGGGGGAAAAACACAAGTAGAGGGCTCAAACAGAGATTATTCTGAGAGATTACGACAAGAGACTTTGTGAAATGGATATATTACACAAAATAGAAGACTGGTCTTCCTGGAGCTATATTTTGGAGTTTGTTTTAAAACTGCTATTTCTTGGAAATATTATGAAGCTTTTATCAAGTATTAGAGAGTTATCAAGGGTGTTTTGGAAAGATGGTGACAAAGACACTTTTTTTTTTTACATAAGGAGATATGCGAGGGAGATTACATAACATTTTATCTATTTTTTTTGTTTAATCATCTGTCTCTGGGTGCGTCATTAACATATGTTGTAAGGGGATAAGCTGTTTGAAATATCCAGTCATGTACAGTGTATATATTATTTTGGACATATTATGCTATTGGTATGATGTTGTATTTTGACCCTTGCACCATATACATACCAAACATTTCAACCCTCCCCCCCATTTTAGATCTTATTCAGTGAACGTAGCAGTTTGATGAGACTAGTTTGGTGACTGAAAAAAGGTCATGTAGTTTCTCGTGTCATAGTTGTAAATACATTTGAAGAGCTGTATGCTAACGTAACACTAAATAGCGTAGCTGAACCTAGCTTAAAATGTACATTGACAAAATCCAGCCTTCGTATGTTGCAATGGCATGAGTGAAGCTAGCGGTTACTGTTGTTTATACCTCCTAAACAGCCTAAACACATCACATAATCATTTAGATAGCAAACGTGACTGTGGTTACTGTTACTTTGGTACTCTAAAAGACGTCAAAGCTATTCAGTCACTTCACATGTTCATCATTTTCTGCGCTATACATAGTGCACTTTTCACCGGTGAATTACTTTTTTTTTTTTTTTGGTCATACTGTAGCCAATGGAAGTACACATTTTTCTTTGCAAAATCTTGGACCACAGATAAGCTTGACCAAATGCACAAGAATAGATCATGTAAGAGGTGCTTTAGGAAGAGAAGAGCAAGTAATATAGGCAAATTACATATCCAGAACTTCTGAGATTTTAATTTTCATTCCAATTCAATGTTTGATCAAGGAACAGCCATCCTGGCATAGGATGATTTGTAAGAACAACCTTCTGGACCAATCAGAGGGAAGAGCGATGTATACGCAAAGCCAGACATGCACTATATTTTCGTAATCAGCATTTTATTTTCTTCTTATTTTGATGTTTCTCATTTGACATGGGTCTCCATCCTTCAAAGCATCTGTAATCGCTTTACAGCAGAAGTCAGATTTGGGTTTGTCTATAGTCCCAGTGACCCCTTACTAAAACTATGACTGTGTCTCAATGAGATTAATTTATTTTTATATTTATTTATTAAAACTGATTAAACTGCCACTTGTGTTGTCCTATTTTTTTTATTAGAATTATAGCAGTAGACCACAGTGATTCTCATGTACAGTGGTTTATTGTATGATGTGGTTTTCCTAGTTTAGAACCATTTGAATATTATCATAGCTTCTTCAAGGCCACTTGCATCACTTAAAATTTACATAACGTATTCAGTGAAGCAAGCATTGAGTGGTTATTCATGCCAGCAAAATCAGCTGTAATAATACGATCACTTTTGATGAAATGTAAAAATACAAGGACAAAAAGTTAAAATCCGATATTGAACAAAAAAATAACGTAAAAACAAATGTACAAACACAACAACCACATGAAACTAAAATTAAATGCGCAATTCCATAGTGATTGTGGTTTTGTTTTAAAATACAGCTCAATACCTGCCATCAAACGTTCATCGTACATGACTTTAATCTCTTTTCAGTAGTTTTCAAAAAAGTGTCACCGATGCAAACAATTATTAACTTGGGCTGAAACACCCTGTAAACTATAAAAGTTATCTTTGGTGCACTGTGCCATATGGTATATTTGCAAGCTAAACATGACTTTATAGCCAAGCACGGCCCTTCTTGCGATTGTCTCCATGGAAATAGTCTTTGGTTACTCTTCCATTTAGGCTTTCAAAGGGACTTTATCCTCCAAACGAGAGCGCATGATCCTCTGTAATACAGAAAATTATATTTAATGACATTTCTATCCATAACCTACATTAGATTTAAAATTATTTGTTGGTTAATCACATGAAGCCTTTAATCTTTGATAAGAAATGAGAATACATTTCACAATAAATAAACAAAAACAGATGCAATCAATCAGGATTATTATTAATAGAAAGTTGGAAAATAGCTAAAACCGATTGCTCTTTCTAACAGCTAAAGCTAGCATAAAGGTTACTGCTACACTTTTTGCCTCACCTTTGTGTATAGTATAGACTTTAAATGTTATACAGCTCGCTAAACAAAATACTAGCATGCTAAAATGCTAACAGCTAACATTAGTAGCTAAGGTTACCTGTTAGCATGCTAAAATGCTAAAAGCTAACATAAGTAGCTAAAGTTACCTGTTTTTTAAGCGCTTGCATGGAGTGATACTCGATTTGTTCTCTCTTGATTCGGACCCAATCTGGTTCATCAGGGATCATGAAGGCCAATATCATCTTCACCATGATCAGGACATGCTAGAAGAAAAGAATAGCGTAAGAAACAAAGCGATCATTCTAGCAGCCAGCTAATTCTAATAGCCAGCTACAAGTCATACTATGAGTTAGGAAGATGTTGTGTTAGGTGCGTTCAAAACACTTTGGTCGGAGCAAGACGGCGATGTATCCTTTTCAGAACAGAACGCATTAGCGTTTTGTCAGCATGGGGACTGAAAGTGATAGATGCTCAATCTTGCTTGTAATTATAATTTTGTGGTGGTGTTCATGTGTGTTTAAATCCTTTCCAACATGACACCATTAGTCACAATGATTTAAAGGGATAGTTCACCAAAAGTTATTATTCTAAATTTTCTAAATCCTCATTTTCTTCCAAATCTGCTTATATTATGTGGTACACAAAAGGAAAATCATAACAACATCTATATTCTTTATTAAGCTTGTGGTCGCTATTTTTTATTTTGGGACAGACTATTTTTCAAGGCTGTACCAAAATCATCTCTAACCTCCACAATGACAGCAATGACGAGAACTTTGCTGCTGCTGAGACCGGCGTCCTCTGTGAGGTCCTTCACACGCGGTGACAGAAGCAGCAGCCAACAGTTAGACATGACCGAGATGAAACTCAGCACCTCAAACGCCGTCTATAATAACGACAACGGCACATATTACAACTCACAGTATCATAAACCATTTAAACATCCTTATATACAGGACAGCTCACACAATCTGACCTGCCATACACCCATGTTGGCCACAGGGGCGGAAAAGGGCTTGTTGAAAAGCTTGCAGAGCTTGTAGGCATCTGTACGGATCTCTGTGAGGTTGTTGAGCAGTAACAGAGGGGCAGTAAGAGGATAAACACAAGAGAAAAGGCTCAAGTAGCCAAACTGAACCAGCAGCTCGATGTACTCCGCAAACAGGCCCTGAAGAGGAACAAGATTGTGAATGTAAAGAAAATATGATATATAAATATGTATACTTGATATTTTAGCTTATTTGATTTCTACTCACTGGGAAAGTCGGCAGACTGCCCTGAGCTTGGAGATGGTCCACCTCTGGATCATCCTCCTTCAGGTTCCTGTCTGCAGATGTGAGGAAACGGTCCACCAGGAAAGGAACCACCACCTCAGTGAACTGATTCACCACTTGAGTCACGATCAGAAGAGAGGAAAGCCTCTGGGGAGGAGATCACGGATATTGTACTGTGATATAAATCTTTAGGCTTATATGTGAGAACGGTTTCTGAGGAAATTCCCACCTTGCGCAGAAGAGGCATGTCCTCCTTGAAGAAGGCAATGTGGAAGAGCACAGCAAAGTTATTGAAAAAGGTGAACTGAATGAGAGAGAGAGAGTGGGACAGATAAGGCACATGAGACATTTTCATTTAGTATTAGTCCTGCAGAACATTCTTGTGTAGACATATACTGGTATCTGCCTTTAAAATACACTTGAGATCTTTGGGGAAAGCATATATGGATATGTATTATTAACTCACCACAAGGACTTTGGTGGTATGATGATAGTCGAAAGCTGATTCCTCCCTATGATTTTCTGAAAGACGAGAGTATATATATAAATGATGATCAGAAATATTTAAAACATTAGTAAATTAAATGAAAAAAATATTTCATAAAACTGTCAAACAATTGTAATTATTGCATATGATAATATATAATATATGATATAGTCATAATAATTCATCTTTTTTCTATTTTATTAAAATATTTTGTTATTATATATATTTAGAGTAAAAAACGTACTAATAAACAACTTGAAATTAAAATAAACATTAATATATTTTAGCAATATTAATTTAAAAACATGCCTTCATTATATGCCCTGGCTTTTTGAAATCTTGCGTATTTTTGCATCTCTCAACATTATCAGAATCGGGTTCTTTTGCCTGATCTTTTTGTTACCTGCTTCTGTTAGCTGCAAGGCCACGTTGCGATATATATTTCCCAGCACATTAGTGTAGACGATATGGGCTATAGAAGGCAGATATACCAAGGCTGCTGTGAAATATGATCCAGATGCTTTGTGCCAGGTTGAGATCATGCGCTCAAAGAAGTAGAAACCTGCCATCCCCATGACCACCAGCCCCAAAAACACCCCGACCACAGGCAATGACACCAGACCTATCCTAAGCCTCCTCTTCCATTCGGGAAACAGTGGCTCCAGTCTGCCCGTGACCGGATTGGTGCCCAGTTCTCCGTGGAAACCCGGTCGGGGCTCCTGAAATTGTTCAGCTAAATTGAAAGTGCCCCAGCGATAGGATAAAGCAGCGCTCCTCCTCTTCCACAGCTCCATGAATATGGTGGACCACAGCATGCTGAAGACTGCCTGCACCATGTAGGAGCTGACTGAAGGCTGGTCATCGTCGTCATTCGGCGCTGCCGGCGCGCTCTCGGTTTTATTTCCACTGGAGAAGTTTGCACTGGGGAGGAAAAACGTGATGAGGATGCCTAGGATGGCTGGAGGAAATAATGACAAGGTGTAGAAGTCCAGGAAGCTGAAATAATAGGCTATAGTGCCACCAAAATAAGCATGGATGGAGTCTGTAGAGAGAAGAAGGATTTATTAGTGGATTTATTAGTTTGGTGCAGCGTTGAGCACCGCTTATTTTTTCCTAAGAAAACAAAATTATCGGTACCATAGGCTTCCTGAACAATCTGCTATCAGTATTTCTGTATATAAATTTTTTTGTAAACGCCCATCTCTTATATGTACATAATATAATGTGCCCAAAAAACCCAGGTGTAGCTCCACACCATCAAATCATTTTATAATACATTTATGAGTTCCAGTCAAATGACTTTGTAAAGTTTTATTAGAGCCTCCTCGATGGCCATTAAAGGTGCCATAGAATGCGTTGAGAGAATATTTTTAATTGTTCTCTGATATGTACATAGAAGGTATGTAGCTTAGGTAAGGGGGGAAAATGGCCAGAAACGGTTTTACAGGTCCATTTACAACCCTAGAATTTGACCCTAGAATGAAACAGTCTGTTGGAAGGTTCATGAATAGTAATGAGGAGGTCTGCTCTGATTGGCTGTTTCTCAGTGTTGCTCATTTCAGTAGCACA